>JFHB01000183.1:0-63053 GCA_000729835.1 Atkinsonella hypoxylon
GCAGCTTCCGCTAGTGTAACGGTCACGATCCCTCAGCACAATGCCTTATTGTTATTAGTTACCTTAATATTAAGGTGTTTCGCGTTAGCTACTCTATTAGTGCTAGCTTAAGCTAGTAGAACCTTAGGTTTTCTTTAGTAAAACCTTAAACTATTATAGAATAACGTTAAACTATTAAATGCACTAAATATAGCTCTACTTTAGGTTGTTAACTCTACTAGAGTCTATTAATCTTATAGCTCTTAGGTATCTATAGAGACTTTACCTCCTTTTTCCTTCTTTTCTCTTTATCTTAAAGTCTTTATTAATAAAGCCTAATAAAACTATTTAATCTTTCCTTTATAGCTATAATATTACTTTAAGATTACTGTTTTTATTTACTACTTAAGTAATAAATAAATATAGACTTTTACTCTTTATTTTACCTATATTAGCTATTTTAATAAAAAAAGAATTATATAGATTTATATATATAATTATAAAAAGAACTATATACTTAATAAGCTTTAAGATAGAAGAGCTAGAAGTTTAAGAAAATAGTTCTAAAGAACTTAGGCTTAACTTAAAAGAAAACTCTAACTTAATATTATTTAAGTTAAAAAATAATTCTAAAGAACTTAAATTAAAAGAAGATTAACCTAAAGCTATAAATAAAAACTTAAAATATATAAAAGAACTTCTTAAAGTATTAAAAGAGAGTAATATTAGAATTACTTAACTAGAAAAAGAATAATAGTTTTAAAGAGAATATAGTTATAGTATAACTCTAGCTAATAGCGTTTTTAGTTTAATATTTAAGCTAGTAAAGAAAGCTACTATTAAAGCTTTTTAACTATTTAATCTAAATAGTAATATAAATACCTTTAACTCTTATTATAATAAAAAAGTAAAAAAGGTAGAAACTAATTCTTTAATCTTTAATAGTAAGTTAAGTAAAAGCTTTAATGCTTAAGTTAATAGAGTAGCTAATAAAATTATAGAAAACATTAAAGTCTTTAAAACTAAATATAGTTATATAACTATTATCTATTTAGCTATATTTAGTGCTACTATTAATCTTTTAGAGTTTTAATATAGTAAAACCTTAATAAATCCCTTTAGAAACTCTATTAAAATAATTACTACTTTTACTACTATATATTAGAACTTTAATAAAGCTATATATACTTATAAAGCTCTTTAGAATATAGTTTATAACTCTCTTAATAAGAATATTAATATATATATTAGTTAGATTAATAAGCTTATAGATAAAGCTAATATTCTAGTAAGTAAGAGAAAAAGTGTACTTTATAAGTATATCTTTACTTACCTAAATTCTACCTTATTAATAGAGTTTAAAGACCTTAATGTTAGCTATAAGGTGTTTTCTAGTTATATAGCTAATATAGTATTAGCTTATAAGTAAATTACTAAGGAATATTAATAGAAAAGAAAAGAACTTAACGTTAAAAAGGCCTATAAAGCTATTAAAAAGGAACCTTACTATTCTCTTAAGACTAATAAAAGTAACTATAAGTTACTAAAAATTAGGAATTCTTTCTATAAAAAAGAGTAAATATTAGCTAAAGGCTAATACTTTAATTATAAAAAAAAAGAGTACTTTACCTATAATTACTTTAATAGAAAGAAAATTACTGCTACTAAAAAAGTAATAAAAGAAGAAAAAGATTCTTAGTTTTCTAGTTTATCTTTTAATTTAGAAAACTAGAAGCACTACTAGAAGTTTTTATAGTAGTTAAGATACTATAAGTAGCTAGAATTAGTAATAAAAACCTAAATTTATTTATAATTTCTATATAGTTATAGTTATATAGATTAAGATTTAAGATTTAAGCTTTATATAATATAAAAGTAGATATCTTATTGCTAGTTAGCTGTTAAGTAGCTAAGTAGGCTAAGAAGTTATTAGAATAGGTTCTTAAGAAGCTATTAATGCCTATATCTCTATTTAATTATTGTAATTAAAGTGCTAAAAAAGTTACTTATTTAGTTAAAGGAATAATAAAGCTAGATAAATAATAATTTATTAAGTAAAAGTTTTATATTACTAATATAGATTATAATATATTTATTAGTTAAGAGTAGCTAATAGCTTAAGATATTTAGTTATATCTTTAAAGCAAAAGAATTATATAGTTAAAGAATTAACTTAATAATATAAAGTTCTTATTAGCTATAATACTAAATCTATAAAAGAAGAAGGTTAATTCTATAGTTTAAAAAGATACTTTATAATATAACTAAAGAATAAATAATTAAATTAATTATAAAAAGTATTTAATTTACTAGATTCTAAAACGCTTAAATCTCTAGAAAGAGGTTACTTTAACTTTAAGTAAAGATTTAACTAAACCTCTAGTTAATATAATAAAGTTATAAGCTTAAATTAAAGCTAACTCTTATTAATTACAATAGAAAGAGTTATAAATGCCTAATAAAGCTATTACCTTTATTAATTAAATAGTTTTACTACTTATAATTAGTCTTTAAGCCCTTAAAGTATAAGTATAGTAGAAAATATATATAGGTAAAACTATTTTTTTCTATAAGAATAAAAACCTAAAGTATATTAAGTTAGTAAAAGAGTTAATTTCTCTATAGTTAGTATATTTAAAAGGATTCTTTTTAAAGAAAGCTACTATAGTATTACTACTTAGTTACTTTAGTTATAATATTATATTAAAATTAGCTAAACTATTATTAAGTTCCTTTTTTATATATAGAACCTCTCTTAAATACCTCCCTTTAGAAAAAAAAGCTATTAAAGAACTATTAAAAGCTAGATTAATTAAACTCTATATAGCTAAAAAACCTATATTAAATGTTTTTACTCTAAAACCTTACTTTAGTAAGAGGTATTTCTACTAAGATTATTAATAGATTAATAACTTCCTAAAGCCTTAATTAGTTTCTACTTTAAATATTAAAGGAACTATTACTAACTACTAATAAGCTAAAAGAATAAGTAAGATTAATATTATTAAAGCTTTTAATTAGATATTAATTAAAGTAAACTTCTAATACCTAAATGCCTATTAAACTTACTAAAGAATATTTTAGTAGAAAGTACTTCCTTTTAGATTAAAAGTTAAACTAGCTTAGTAGTAATTATTTATTAATACTTAACTTAATAAATTACTTAACCTCTTTATTAATACTTATACTAATAATATCTTAATCTATATAAATAATAAAGAAGAAAGAGTTTATTAGTCTTAAGTTAAAGAAGTTATTTACTAGTTATATAAAGTTAATCTTTAAGGTAATATTAAGAAATTCTAGTTTAATATAAAAAGTATTAACTATTTAGATATAATAATTAAAGTTAAAAGAGGTATATAAATTAATCTAGCTAAGATTAAAGCTATTACTAACTAAAAGATTAAAGATTTAACTTCTAAGACTATACTAAGATTCTTCCTTAGGTTATATAATTATATCTATATATTCTGCAGTTACTTTAGCAATATAGTAGAACTACTAAATTACTTACTTAAGAAAGATATAACTTTTCTTATTAAACTAAAGCAATAATAAGTATTTAATTTAATAAAGAAGTTAGCTACTTAAGTATCTATTTTAGCTTTCTTTTAACCTAATAGAAAAACCTAAGCTAAAACTAATGCTTCTTACAATACTATAGAAGGAGTAATTATATAGTTGTAAAACAATAATAAATAGAAACCTATTAGATATTTTAGTAAGACTATAATTGTTACGGTGGGATCTGACGTGGGTTTGTCGGAAGTAACAATAGGTTGTTAGATTTAATAGGTTATGCAATAAATCGTAAGAGGAGTTGTAAGAGCTTCTGTAAGGAGCATCTAGAAATAGTGTTCTAGTGAATAATTGTTGATTGTTTAATCTAACTACCTAAGTGTTGCTTCTAACTACTTATATATAATTACAGTTATATACACTAGTGACCTATAGGTCTATAGAATTATTCTATAATAAGTGCTGCCCCTATAAAAAAGATTAGCTGTTCTAGCTGTTCTAAAAATTAATTATTAGTTGTTAGAAGGTATATTAAATTAAACTAAATAACTTATTAATCTAGCTGTTATAAAAGGCATAGAAAGGTAGTTATTGTTTTATTATGTAAGTATACATTGTTGTTGTTGTAGTGCAATCTGCAGCGTAGGTTGCTACATTTACGTATTTTTCTATACACTTATAATACCTAAATTACACTTATAATCTAGTAACTATTAAATCTATATATTAAATTAATAGATTTCCTTAAACCTAATAGAGCATTAAAGCTTATTCTATATTCTATATATAAGTAAAGTTACGTAAAATTATCCTAGATAATGTTAAATTCTATAAATTAATCTTATGTAATAAAGCTAATTTATTAAATCTATATAGTATATTCTTTATGTAAGATTATTCTATATAGTGTTAAAAGCATTAAAAATTAATCTATATTAAAGTAAATTTTCTGTTAAATCCCTTTAGTGCATTTCTCTATATATATACAGCCTATTCTAATCTTTAGGCATTAGTAATAGCAGTAAATTGTTAGTTAGTTATAGTAGGCTGTTAGTTCTCTCTAGAAAGTAAAGCTAAAGGACGTTCCTAGCAGCTTTAGGGAGAGTTTTGCCTAAGAGGCACTAGTTTTATGCTTAGTAGGTGTTTCTACTAATTTACCTATAGCTAGCCTCTTAGTTAGCGTTTTTACCTTAGTTAGTATTAGCTTTACTGTAGAAGGTATCTCTTATAAAATTAACAGAGAGAAATATATTAAAGATAGGTTAATTAGAACAAACTAAGCACTTTTTCTACATTAGATAGTGCTAAATCTATTACTAGAGAGGCCTTATACAGCAATAGGCTAGTTAGCTAAGCGTTCTAAAACGTCTATATAAATGCAGTTAATTTTATATTGTAAGTATCTGCTTTCTGCTTGCAGTATATTAATATTGCTAGTAACCTTTAGTAAGGTTTTATTTTTATTAATAACGTTATTAACACCTTTATTAAATTAACTTATACTATTTAGTTAGTTATATATACTGCAGATAGCAGTTTATAATTCGTTAAACTACTTATTAAATAGACCTCCTTTAGCCTCTATTTTAACCTAGTTAATCTTTTTATTTAACTTATTAATTTTAGCAATATAGAGGTTAAGTTGCTTCTATACAGTATTGCTACCTATAGGAGTGTCCTTAAGGTAGGCTGTCGACAGACCAAGGGTCTAATTTATACTCCTTCGAGTTGATCCTATGACTAATTCACTAGTGCACTAGTATTTACATCAAAGAGGTTTAAATTTAGTTATCTAGAAGTTGTATCTAACTAGCAAAAGAGGCTACATTATATACCCCGTTAGATGCCTTATATACCTTAGGTATAGTGTTGTGTTAAGGGGGAATTAAGGGGTATTAGCAACCTTAATGTAAGTAGGGACTAGTGTGTAGATGCAACTAATTAGCAGTTGTATCTACCTATATAGGTGCTAGAATTGCACAATAGAGTTATAACAATTCTAACACTAGCAGTCTCTCTTTTTATTGTGCTAATAGAGTAACTCTAATAGTTACAGTAATAACAAAATAGATTAAAGGAATAAGTAACAATAAATCTAATATCCTTTTGCATTAATTTATAGGTCTCTTTACCTAGCTTTCTACTTATATATTAGCTTTATTGTTATTAATAAAGGATTTAAGAGTCTTATTTAGCGTTGCTTTTGTTATTAAATTAGTAATATTATTTTTACCGTTAATCTAACGGATTTTATTAATTTTACGCCTTTTATATAATTAATGTAGCGCTATAATGTTAATTATTAATCTCTTTTCCTTTATTATACTAAGCTTTATAAGGCATTTATATAACAAGAATAAATCTATATAGACTACTAGTAGAATTAGCGGTATCTATAGCTGCTTTATTACTATATTTAATGTAGTACTAATAGCATATAATACATTTACGCTTTACACTATACTATATAGTTCTAATATAAGCGTGCTCCTTATAACTCTCTTGCTTTTAATAGA
Organism: Atkinsonella hypoxylon; assembly: GCA_000729835.1. Taxonomy (NCBI): domain Eukaryota; kingdom Fungi; phylum Ascomycota; class Sordariomycetes; order Hypocreales; family Clavicipitaceae; genus Atkinsonella; species Atkinsonella hypoxylon. The sequence continues at coordinate 6,018 of JFHB01000183.1, forward strand.
GCTATATATAATAATATTGCCTTTTATTATAAATTTAGCGTTCTCTTTATAAGCTTCTTTATTGCCTAGAATAATTATATATTCTATCTAGAAGCTTAAATCTTTATTGTTTATAAAGAATCTATTAATAAATATATATAATTTAGTAGAGAGAAGGTCTATTAGAATATATTATAATCTATAGGTTTAGTTGTTAATTTGCTATTAAAGCCTCTTATTTAGTTGTTTAATATTATTAATTATAATATCTTGCTGTTATATAGCAACAGAAAGGTTAAATATAGCTTCTAGTTAATAGATTATAGCAATATATACGCTATAGGCTTATTGCTTAATGTACTATTATTTTGTTAAATCTATATTAATACTAGTAGTATTAATAGGTTAAATCCTCTTGCTTTAACCTTTCTAGTAAAGAGTTAAAGTACTGTTATTAGATTTAGTTAATATATATCTATTAAAAATTAGTAGCATTTCTACTATTAAGCTCTACTTTAGCTTTACAGTAAAATTAGCCTTCTGTAGTTTAAATTCCTTATAGTTAAAGAAGGTTTTATTGCTTAGTTCTAGTGTATTATTAGTCTATATTCTAATAATTCTAAAGCAGTTATTATTATTTAATATTAGTAAGTAGAGATTATATATTAATGTAACTATACTTAAGTTATTACAGTAGTAGTAAAAGTATATAAACTACTAGTGTATACCTACTTTAGCAATTCTATATAGAGGCTTAATTACTTCTATTACTGTATTATAAGGATATAGGTATTTAATTTAGTTAGGAAGTTATGCAATAATTAATCTATTTAAATTAGTATTAAATTGTATATAAGCCTATATAATATTGTAGATCTATAAGACAATATTGCATTTTTAGAGAAATAGAGCTAGTACTACAATTAGGCGTTAACTAGCTTATTAAATTATTAGGGATTACATTAAAATTAATAATTTATTGCTATTATTATATCCTTAGATAACTAGTCTTAACTTCTTATATAGTAATATAGTTCCTTTTCCTTTAACTTCTTAAACTATATAAGATTTAAAGATATAGTTATTATATATAGTAGAGTTAAATTTAATAATTTAGAAGATATCTTTAGCTAATAGTATATTAATTTTAGCTTAGTTAAATACTTTAAATAGAGCACCTTTTGCTGTAATCTTATTGTCTTTCCTTAGTTATATAGCTAAGTTATAGTTTACTATTTCTTTTGTAGAAAAGAAAATTTTATTGCTAGATTTATACAGCAATATATAAGTAGAATTAATATTACTACTAGAATTAAGATTATAAGAACTACTAGCAGTTAGGCTAGAAACAGTAATATATCTATTTAGTTTGTTGTTAAAAGTAGAGGAATTTTATATAGAATTAATTAGAATAAGAAAAGAGTTCTTTTTTAGTCTTCTAGAACCTCTTTTCTATATTAGGTTTAGATTAATTAGTTGTTTTACCTTTAGGGGTCTTTCTTTCTTCTTTAGTAAAATAGAATTGCTTTTAAGTAGAGATTCTATATTGCTTTTATTAAGTATAACGTTAGAAACAGCAGAATAATTATTAGATTTATTATTATTATAGTAGTAGGGTTTTATAATAGTTATATAAAAACAAATAGAGCTATAAGGCATTTGTATAGTGCATTCTTTGCTATCTATAGCAAGCAGCTTATAGAGGCCTTACTAGCCTTCTTTTTTACGCTATATATATACTTTTAACTGTAGAGGCAGTAAATATATAGGTATTATATTTAAGCTGTTATAGAAGGTAAAAGTATTATAAATTTATCTTTATACTAGGCACTTTTAGGCTTTATTAGTAGCTTTATATAGAATTAAAGCTTATTATATTACAGAAAGGCTTAAAGGTAAATTATCTATTATATAAAGGTAGAAACTAAAGACTAATAATATAGGTATAAAACTGTTAGGTTTAGTAGAATTATTAACAGCTTTAATAGCTATCTAAAGCTTTTAATCCTTTATAATACTAGTATTAGTGCTTAATTTATTGTTAATAATGTTATAAGCTCTTTATAATAAGCTATAGTACTATTTAACTTTATTAATGCTGTTATAGGCTTTAATAAGAACTTTATTAATATTAATAGATAATATTTATATATAATAGCGGAATTTAGTAGATATAAAGTTCTTTCTAGCATTATAAACTATCTAGTTAGAAGAGCTTAAATAGGTATTAATCTAGCATTCTTTTAATATATTCTAGATATTTTATACTTTCTGCTTTTAAGGTTCTAGAAAGTAAGCTGCCTAGAATAAGGTTGCAGAATTAATAATGTAAAGAATAGAGCTACTATTTAAATATATAATATTAACAATAATTTTATAGTTAAAGTTATAGTTATCTTTTAATATAAATTGGAATTAACTAGGTAATTTACTATTAAGTTAGTAGTAGTAGTAGACTTATATAATTCTATTAATAGCGTTATTATTACTAATATCTTTGCCTATATATTGTAGAATCTTTATTAATTGTTATATAGAGAGATGCCTAAATTAATAATAAAGTTAATAGATTTACTTTTCTAATAAGAAAAATATAGCTGCTTCTGTAGCTTCTAGAGTCTACTATAGATATCCCTATTTCTAGATAATAGAAACCTTTTAATTGCCTTAAATTAGTACGTTTTTAAGGTTGTTAAGCTTTATATATATCTTATCTATATTATTAATGCTGTATAGAAATAGGGTACTTATATTAATTATATAGAATATAATTAAGCTAAAGACTATTAGAACTATAATAAAGCCTATTAAAGTTACTAATCCTGCGCTAAATGTAATTATATAGTGTTAATTAGATAGATTTATCTTTAATAAAGACATTTTCTTTACTAGTGCTTATACTTAGTTAATTTTAACTATTAATACTTCTACTGCTTTAGTGTTAAGTAAGATACCTTTAAATATCTTACTAGAGTAATATTCTTTTAATATATAAGATAATAAATATAATAAAGAATCTATAGAATTTAATTAATCTTCTATAAATAGGTCTTCCTTATGTAAAGTATACTAGTAGGCTTCTTCCTTAAGGTTTTAGAAGATAGCTCTATTATCTATAGTTGCAGTATTAGTAAAAAATTGTATAATTATTAGCTAAGGAGCTTTTCCTTTATTAGCTATATTAGATTCTTTAATAAATGCCTTACTTATATCTTAAGTATTATTAGAACTATTATTCTATATAGGTTTACTTAATCCTTTATAAGCCTATAGATAGGCTTTAAATTTACTATTTAAAGAAGAGGTTCTATACTTCTTATTGTTTTACTATCTTTACTGTACTTCTTAATGCTCTTTTTTACTATACTTTATTAACTAATATCTTTCTTTTCTATAGATAAAGTAGCATTGTTTTTAGGTCTTACTTCTACTATAGCTAGGGTCTCTTAAACGTTAATATTAATAGTCTATATAAAGGGCTTTATTATTAATATTAAGTTAGTTAAATCTAATGTAGAATTAGCTAATTTTCTTCTATACTTCTATAATACTAATTAACTTTTATAGGTTACTAATAAGCTCTTAAAATATTGTATTAGTTATAAATTTAGCTTAGCTATATTTAGGGATACCTTTAACTGCTTAAAGGGTTTACTTAATAAGTTTAGAATTATCTATAAGAGAGTTAAAAAGGCTATTATAAATATCTTAAAGGTTTTAGATTATTATATTAAGGTAGTTAAGTATAGATTTATTAGGGTTCTTAGTAATTATATTATATAATATAATACTATTCTATCTTTAACAATAGAACTACTTATTAGTTAAGGTCTTAAAGTGTTATCTAATAATTTTAACTATTTAGTTAAAGGTATAATTTATTCTTATATTTATTGCAATTATTATAAGGTAGAATTTATATACTTTACCTATTAGTATTACTAGAAATGCCTTTATTATTGCTAGTTCTAAGAAATTAAGTTATTAGTATAGGTCTTTAAGGATAACTACTTTTAGTATAATAAAATTAAATATATTGCTGCTATATTTATTACTTTCCTTATAGATCTTTATAAGGTTAAGAACTTTCTTTATATTAATCTAGAAAGAATCTATTATAGAAGGAAGTAATAGTTATACTACTAAAAGCAGAAGAAATCTTATATTCTATAGTAAAGGGAGAGAAGGTAGTATTCCTACTAATGTACCTATTAGATTACTAGGTATACTTAATAAAAGTAATAAGGAGAGTACTAAAGGTATAGAAGAAGAGTTCTATAAAGAAGATTAAGGCTTCTTTACTGTAGATATAGGTTCTACATTTAGGTGTAGATTTAAGTAGAATTTACTTAATACTACTTATTTATTAATCTCTTCTTTTAGCTATATAGATTGTTCCTCTTTCTATAGTACTCTTTTAAGGGAATTAGTAATTTAGCTGCTGCTTCTGCCTATATAGACTCTATATTTATATAGTAAATTGTGTAACGCTTTAATAATTAAAGTAAAGGCTCTTTAAAATAGGTCTTTATTCTAGTTATAGAAGTTAAATTTAAAGTTCTTCTATTATTCTTAATCTCTAAATCTTTAATCTTTATAAAGGTTAATTATAAAGGTAATTCTATTGTTTAAATTAGTAGTAGTAGTAGTTTCTAGGTTAATTTTATATATTAAGTTCTAATCTATTAATAGAAGTTTCTAATACTTTTAAAGTTATTCTAGAAGCTTATTAGGTTATAGTTATTACTTAAATTCTTATAAATCTACCTAGAGTTATTGTAAACTTATTATATTAGATAAGATTAAGTAGTATAAAAAGAGAAAGTAGGTGTAATAGAATTAGTATAAAGATAGAGGGATTTAGCTAGCTTCTAGCTAAGTTCTAAGATAGTTAAAGGAGTTAAATCCTGTAGCGTTAGCCGCTAAGGGTTCTAGCTAGTTGTTACGGTGGGATCCGACACGGGTTTGTCGGAAGTAACGATGGGTTGTTGGATTCGACAGGTTATGCAAAGATTCGTGAGAGGAGTCGTAAGAGTTGCTGTAGGGAGCATCTGGTAATAGTATTCTGGTAAATAATAGTTGATTGTTCAATCTGACTACCTGAGTGTTGCTTCTGACTACTTATACATGATTGCGGTCACGTGCACTAGTGACCTGCGGGTCTGTATGATTATCCCGTAACACTAGTAATTTAATTCCTTAGGAGTTTAATATTAACAATTAGTTAAACTAAAACGTTGTTGTAAGTAAATATAACTTAGTAACTAAGCAATTGTAAAGATATCCCTTCCTTTAGCACGCTTTACTAGTTGCATTAGCCGCTAAGGGTCCTAGCTAATAGTATTACGTCTTTTCTTGCTAAATCTAGCTAATCTATAGTTAGTTATGCTAATCTCTTTAGTTGTACTAAAGACTCCTAGTTAAGCAACTACTAATTAGTGTTAATAGACTAAGGGTCTAATTTATACTCCTTTAAGTTAGTCCTATAACTAATTCACTAGTGCACTAGTATTTACATTAAAGAGGTTTAAATTCAGTTATCTAGGAGTTATATCTAACTAGCAAAAGAGGCTACATTATATACCCCGTTAGATGCCTTATATGCCTTAGGTATAGTGTTGTGTTAAGGGGGAATTAAGGGGTATCGGCGACCCCGATGTAAGTGGGGACTAGTGTGCGGATGCAACCAATTAGCGGTTGTATCCACCCACGCAGGTGCTGGAATCGCACGATAGAGTTATAACGATTCCAACAGGATCTATAAAAATGCCTTAAGAATCTAGAAAAACAATAAAAATTAAAAGACTATAAGGAAGGTACTAATGCCTACTATACTTAAAGTAAATCTAATAGTAAGGACTTTAAAAACAATAAAGCAGCCTAAAGTAACTAAACTAACTAGAATAAAAGCAATAGTTAATTTTAGTTCTAACCTTTATTCTATAAAAATTACTAGAATAATTGTTTTTAGTACTTACTGTAAAACTAAAGGAATTAGCTACTAAGAGAGCAGTAACTTTAGCCTTAGTAGAACTAGAATTTAAAGGCTAGCTAGAATTATTAGCTAAAGCTATAGTATCTTTAATAGCTTTAACGTTTTTAATAATAGAGCTTACTGTAGAATAATAAGAAATATACCTATATAATAACGTTTAAAGATAAATCTAACTAGAAAGACTATAAGAAGTACCTTAAAAGCTATAAATACTAGCTAATAGAAGAAGAAGAAATAGTTAATACTAAAGAACTACTAACTAGCTTAGAATTTAACTTTATTAAAATCTATTTTACTAAAAGTAAAGAAAAGTAAAAAAAAAAGGTTTAAATAGAGGTAAACTAAAAGGATTTATAGGGAATTTAAATAAAGTAAGTAGTTAAAGTAGTTATAAGGCTATAGCTTATTAAATCTAGTATTTTAAAGTTAAATTCCTTCCTAAAGATTCCTATTTAATTCTATAATAAAGGACTATTACATTAAATCTATCTAGATACTAAAACCTCTTTAGTGTTAGTTAATAAAGTATAGTTAACTTAGTTTAGTTAGAATATAAAATAGGTAAAAATAGAGCTAAAACTAGTTACTAGAGTGCAATTGTCCTTCTATATCTCTAAGATAGCTACATTTAACTTCTATATCCCTAGATCTATATATAGCGTACTTATAACTAGCTATTTTACAGTTATAGCTAATATAATAAGTAACTTAGAACTAAAGCTCCTTTTAGGTTTAACCTTTCTCTATAATTATAGTGTTAAAATCGATTTTATTTGCTCTAAAGCTACTATTAGGTCTGTTTATAATATAGTTATAGAAATAGGTATCTTCTAGCTAATTTTAAAGGTTCTATATTGGAATATAACAGCAGTATAAGCTATAATAATTCCGCTAAAATTGTAGAAGTATATTCTAGTTAAATAGAAGGAGGTACTAGCTAATAAGAAGGCTACTGCCTACTATACATACTTAAAATCTAACCTTATCCTAGATACATTGCTTAGCACAACTAACTAGGAATAAATAGTAGCCTATTGTTATAGACTCAAGCCTTAGGCTCGGGTCTTTCAGTAGAGGGAGGACAGTAGGAGAGGGACAGAGATCTATATAGGTAAAGGGATAAAAGCAAGCCGCATTTGTTTAGAGGTTACTTAAACTTTACTAAGCTCTAGAGAGAGAACCTTAGCTATAAAGTATATACTAAAAGGGGCTCCTAAGGGGATAGACCTACTCTTAAATATATAGTATAGAGGTATAAAGAGGCTTTTAGTTCCTTCTCTCTTCCTTCTTTTCTCCCTATAATTATAGTTCTTATTATAAACGCTAGTTAGCAGTAGCTACTAGGTTAGTTTATTATATACTATAATTATTCTATAAATAGAACACTAGTAAGAACAATATTGTTTAGTTATAGCAATAAGGGTCTAGCTAGTTAGCTTAAGTACTCTTTTAACCTCTATAGAGAGGTAGAGGAAAATACAGTAGAAATTAGCTAGAAAGCAGTAGAAATTATAGTGCTTTATAAATTAGTTAAGAGCTAATCTCTATAGATAAAGGAACTATAACGCTTTATAATAGACTATATATAGAAAAAGAAGCAGCTTTAAGCTACAGTAAGCTAGCAGCTAAAGGAACTTAAATAGAAGCCTTTACCTATAGTAAACCCTTATAATAAAAATAAATAAAGCTTTTAGGCCTAGTAAATAGCAATTACCTAAAAGCTCTAGGCTAATAGCGCCTTTATAGATATAATATAGAACTAATAGTACTATTTATACTAAAGCTTATTGCTTAAGGTTTAGTAAAGAGTAGCTATTTATTATAAAGTAGGTAAAGTAAGGGAATATAATATATAGAGGTTCTTTAATTACTTAAAATTAGTTTTTATAGATCTTTACTAATAGAACTAAGCCTTAATTAAGCTTAATTAGCTTTAATAGAGTAATAATAAGTAGTTTATAGAATTCTATATTTATTTTAAGGAGAAAATTACACTAATAGAAGGGGCTAACTAGAATAATAGCGTAAAGTTAGCTAAGTTATAAATAGTGCTTAATAAGGAAATAAAGAATTATAGTATAAGAAGGGATATTCTCTATTATAACTACCTTTAAGCAGTAAAGCGCTACTATAGTATTACGCTAAACCTTAAGTTATATTGCATTAAGGAATAACACTAGCTAAAATATAGCTTTAGCTTTAAAGAGCTTTAGAATAGTAACACTAAGATAACTAAGGTTAACGCTATAGAAACCTAATAGAGATAAAAAGAGAGTATAAAGAAATCTAAGGTAAAATAACTAAATAAGGATACTTTATAAGTAAAGTAAGTATTTAAGGCTAAACTTAAAAAACACTACTAAAAGAGGTAATACCTTTAGTGTAAGTTATTTTAACACTATATTTAAGAATATAAATAGTAACTAATAAAATATAAGTTAGAGTTAACTAGTATATAGGTAGTAGCAATAGACAATATATAGAAGAAGAACTTTAATAAGTTAGAAAAAAGCTTACCTTTAGCCTTAAGCTTAGTATAAAGGTAAAGGCAATATAAATAATATAATAACCTCTACTTAGTAAATAGCTAAAAGAAGAATATAGAGAAATAACTAAGAAAATAGATATATTACTATTCTTTATCTCTATACTCTTTAACTAACTATTATTCTATAATATATAAATAGATAGTAAGTATAACTACTTTACTGCAATAAGTAAGAGTTTAGTGTAATACCTTAGCCTAAAGTAGGTTCTATTGCTATATAAAAGAATAGTGTAAATAGCAGTAAAGATTAAATAGTAGTTCTATAATAACTACTAAAGAAGCGCCTTAATTACTTCTTTAGTTTACTTATAGGTAAATATTAATAGCTAAGTCTTTTTAGTAGTAGCCTATATAATCCTAAGCTTAACCTAAGATTATATCTTTAGAAGCCTATAGTTAGCCTATAATAGAATTATTCTTAACGCTACTAGCTAGAGTCTATTAGTAAGTAAGGCTAAGGGCCTTATAATCTAAGCAGTAGAAGCTTAAGACGTTAAGGACCTAATAAAACTAATATTAGCAGTAGTTTATAGCGCCTTAATAAAATAAAGTAAGAGCTAAGAGGTTACTATATATTTTATTACTATAAGCCTTTAGGAAATTACCTCTATATTATTATTATAAATATCTCTAAAAGGCCTTAATTTACTAATGCTACTACTTAAATTAAAGAACTTTTATAATCTTTTTAAAGAAGAGAAGGCCTAAGGCCTTTTACTGTATAGAGAGAGGCTAAATTACTATATTAAGCTAAAACAGTAGCTAAATAGCTCCTTACTATTACTGCTATAGGCTTTACTATATAATATACTATAGAACTATTTATTAGAAATTAAGAGGTAGGTAATAGATCTAATAAATAAAGAATAGATTTAAGCTAGCTTCTTTTTAGTAGTAGTACTTATTCTTTTAGCTAAAAAGCTAAGTAAAGAATAGTAATTCTATATTAATTATTAAGCTCTTAATAAGATTATAGAATAGAACTATTACTTACTTCTCTTAATAAAGAAAACACTTAGGTTATTATTAAAGATACATTAGTTTACTAAACTAAATATATAGTTAGCTTTCTATAGAATTTAGATAGTAAACAGTAAAAAGCACCTTATAGCGTTCTATACCTAGTTTAGCCTCTTTAAATAGCTAGTTTACCCCTTTAGGTTAGTAAGAGCTTTAGCTATATTTTAACAATATATTAATAGCGCACTAAAAGAGGCCCTTAGAGATTATATAACTACTTATTTAGATAATATCCTTATTTACACTAAAGGTTCTAGGAAAGACTATATATATAAGGTATAAGGAATTCTAGAAAAGTTATAGTTAATAGAGCTACACTTAGATCTTAAGAAATACTATTTTACTATAACTAAAGTTAAATACCTTAGCTTTATAGTTATAGTAAAAAGAGAGATATACTTAAATCTAAAGAAAATTATAGCTATTTAGAAGTAGTAAGCTTTTACTAGGTTATAAGGAGTATAAAGCTTCTTTAGATTTATAAACTTTTACTGTAACTTTATATTAGATTTCTTAAATATTATAGAGCCTTTAGTTAACTTAATAAAGAAGGGAGTTCTATTCTAGTAAATAGAGAAATATAAGAGGTTATTTATAAGGCTTAAGAAGGCCTTTACCTTATACTTAGTTTTAGCCTAATAGAACTCTAAAAAGAATATAGTAGTAAAGGCTAATTACTTAAAAGAGGCCCTTAGTAGCTATTTATTCTAATATAATAAAGCTAGTGTACTGCAGCCTATAGTATATTATTTAGCTAGGTTATCTCTAGCTTAATATAACTATACTATTTATAATAAAAAACTCTTAGCAATAATATCTTACCTTAAAGCCTAAGCAGTAAAGTTATAGAAAGTAGTATATCCCTTTATAATCCTTATAGACTATAAGAATCTAGAATACTTTATATTTCTATAAAAGATCTTTAAGCGTTAAGCTAAGTAGGTAGAGCTCCTTTTTTTCTTTAACTACTACCTATAATACTACTTAGAGCTATAAGTAGAGCAACTAAATATATTATTATAATAAGAGTAAAATTAAGATAGAGTAACGCTATAGATAAGCTAGATTCTTTAGCCTCTCTCTATTAGCTGCCTTAGCACTCCCTATAGAGATAAAGAGAAGAAGAAGGTTATAGAGAATATTAAAGTAGAAATAGCTAGTAAAGTAACGCTAAAAAGTTAACTAACTATAGCTTTATAGATACTAGCTAGAATAACGCTATTTTTAGATAAACACTTATAGAGCCTATAGAACTAAGGAGTGTAGAAAAACCTAGTATACTTAATAAGGTTAAATATAGTCTAAAAGGAGAAAAGAAGGTTTCTATTAAAGGTAAAAATATAAGAATAGATTGCAGACTGCACCCTTAATATATAAGAGGTATTAGTTTACTAAAGCTGCCTCTAGGTCCTTAAGTATAAGCTGTTAACTACTATACTAATATATAGAATATATAAGTTGCTAATATTAAGCTACCTAGAATAAAATACTACATTCTAGGTATTAATATATAACTATTACTAGAATAGGCTGTCCTAAGATATTACTTAGTACGTTTAAAACTACTACTATTACAGCAGCTAAAAGAGTAAAAGGTTATAATAAGGCCTCTTACAACCTATTCTAGCGCTAAATAGGTATTAGTTATAGATCTCTATAGATTTTATAATAGATTTACTAGCGCTAAACTAAGCTATACTCTCTTACTTAATAGTTATTACTAATTAACTTTTAAAGTATATATAGTTAAAGGCAATAACTTCTATAGAGATAGAGAAATATACTTAGCAGTTTAAGTATTATTAGTAGTAGTTTTATAGGTTCCTAAAATAAATTATCTTTAACTATAGTTTAGATTAGTTAAGCACCTTTTAAACTACCTTTTATTGCCTTATTAGAATTAAATAATTACTATCTATATTCTATTACCTATAGATAAACAGTAGAATAAAGAGAGTTAATTAGAAAGTATAAGCAATTCTATAGGTTATAGTTACCTTTTTATAGTTTAACTAGCTTAAATATCTCTCTATATATTAGCTAGCTATTAACAATAGAAATTCCTTAGTAACTAGTATAAGTTTAAACTAGGTAATATATAGGTATAATATAGACCTTATCTAAAAGCTTATAGATAAAGAGAAGTCCTAAGTTTTATATAAAGGGTAGGCCTTAGTATTCCTTAAATAGCTATAAAAGGGTATAAATATTGCTTAAGCTATAATTAACTTTACCTAATAGAGGTAGTAAGAGCAGTTAAATAGAAGCTATAAGCTAGTAGAATAGTATAAGGTAAAGGACTTAGTTTAGCTAATGCTTTATTATATTAAAATAAACTACTTAAGTTAAAAGCTTAATTAGGTTATAGTAAAGTATATAGTTATAGATATACTAATACCTTTAACTATAAAGTTAGATATTTTACTAGAAATTTACTTAGTCTTTTATATTAACCTTATTAAGTAAGTAGTAATAAACCTTTTACCTTCTTAGTAACTAGTAGACTTAAGGCCTAGTTTTAAGCTAACTATAATAGATATTAATCTATCCCTTAAGGAATATAGAGTAAAGAAAATTCTAGCTCCTAAAAATACCTTAGGCTAAAGGAAATACTATTAAGTGCTTATTAAGTAAGTAGAATTTATCTAGCTTATATAGAAACTACTAGAAAACTTTCTTAATATAGAGGCACTAGATTAATTTAAGTTATAGTAAAGGAACACTTAATTTAATAATAAGCTTAGTAAAGGTATAGTAAAATTTTATATAGACTTTAATAATAATTTAGTTACCTTTAACTAAAAATAAAAGAAAATAAACTCTCTTTTATAGAGGCCTATATAACTAATAAAAAAAAAAAAAATAAAACAAAAGAAATTTCTTAGTAAGTAGTAAAGAGGCATTAGTGCTTATAGCGTAAAGGTGTAACTACCTAGAAAGCGCTCTATTGCTCTTTAGGCAGTTGCAGAATAGAAGCTAAAGGAACTATATAGTACCTCTAAAGTAGTGTAGAAGTAGAAGCTAGAATAGTAGCGTTAGCAGAAGGTATAAAGGCTAAAGTAGGTAAAAATATAACTAGTGCTCTAGATTAAGGCCCTACTCTAGTAGGTATAGGTAAGAATATAATATCTTAAATAGCTTAACGCCTTAGGCGTAAAGGTATAGTTCTAAAGAGAGAGAAGATAGAAAAGAAAAAGGCTAAAGAGACAGTAAGCTAAGTTAAAGTTATACACTTTAGGAATATAAACAGCAATTAGCGCTATAAGTAGTTTAAGCTTTTAAGCTTTACCTAAAGGTAAATATATTTCTATTGTATTGCCTTAAGGTTATTCTATAAGAGTAAAGAGACAATATATAGCAGTAAAGAAGCCTTATATAGCAGCAAAAGGGCAGTAGTAGTAGAGGTTAGTAGTATATAATAAGGTATAGGTATAGGTAGAGGCAATAATAAAAGTATAGTAATAGCAGCAGTAGTAGTAGGTATAGAAAAGAATAAGAAGTTATTATTAATATCTATAAAGATATACTTATACTTATTAGGGTTAAACTTATTATTCTTTAGAATAATAGAGGCTATAGTGCTCTTATAGATTGCAGAAGAAAGAGAAGTAAGTATAAAAGAGCTATTAGCTTAAGTTATATAATAAAGAGAAGAAGAGAGTACAACCTTCTCTTCTATATAATTAGTAGTAAGTATATTCTTAAGAATAGTGTTATAGTAATTATATATATTTAAGAACTTATAGATAAAAATAGTTTAGTAAGTAAGCTAGCTAAAGTAAGAGAAGATTAATATAAACTTAACTATAAAACCTTAGTTAGTAAGTTTCTATATTTTAGTAAAGTAATGCTATAGGTAAAGATACTTAGTAAAGAGGCTTAGATTCTAGATACAGCCTTTATACCTCTATATATATAGTTAGTATTCTCTTCTTTAGCTAGAACAATAGTTATATAAGCCTTTCTTATAAAGGTTGTTATAATATAGTATATAAATATCTTTAAGGATATTACTATTAAATAACTCTAAGTTATTTAAGTCCCTTTATATAAAGAAACTATAGATATAGCAGTAGTAAGAGACTAATAGCACTATAGAAGTAGGAGTAGTAAAGGCATTAGCGCTAGCAATATAACTGCTAAAGTTCTAAATATACTTCTAGTTAGTAAGAGAATAAGCTATATATAAGTAAAGGGGCAGTATACTCTAAGCTAATAAGACAATATTTTACGATTTTAATTAGTAAGCTATTAGCAGTTAAATAAATTATATTTAGATATATTAAAAAGAAGTTCTTTTATATTAAAAGAAGCTGCAGCAGCTATATAGTAAAGTAAGGAATTTTAGGAAACTACAATAGAATTATTTAGTTATAATATAAAAGTAAAATAAAATATAAAGGAGAAAGAAAAAGATAAAGAAGGAAAAAGAGAAATTATTTATTTTTATATTAGAAATAGCTAAGAGCTAGCTGCTAGTTTATTGTACGCTAAAGGGATAATAATAATAACAACTATTTATGCTCTACTAGCTGTTAGTTTATTGTACACTAAGAGAATAGCACTAATAACAACTATTTACGCTTTACACTCTTAACAACACCCCTTATATATAGATAAGTTATATATATTTATTAACTGTTTGTAATAGCAATAAGGATAAGAGAGAGAGAATGCCTCTTAGTTAATAAGAGAGATTATTATATAATAATTACTTAGAACATAAGGAGACCTAAGGATATAGGTAGTTTATACGCTAATAACACTAGCATTACAGCTAGCGCCTATATAATAAGCAGATAATTAATAGCTGTATATAGAGGGCTATAAAGCAAAGGGGGGTAGAGAGTTAATAAACCTTAGAAGAGTACAATTAAGCAAGAGGGGGTGTAATTAACCTATTATAGTGCAACTAATAGGTTAGTTAGTAGAGCAATTAACAGCTATTGCTAAAGTACTATAGGTAATTAAAGGGAAGAGAGGTAGAGCAAACGTCTATTTATATATTAGCTCTATAATACTATACTAACAACAAATAGTGCATTAATACAGCAATAGAATAGCAGGAGTAAAGCGCCTAGGGGCAAACGTTATATCCCTATTTTTTTATAAGTAGATAATAGAGGAAATATAAAGAGAGAGTAAATAAAGAGTTAGCTACTATCTACAGTACCTACTATAGACGTTAAAAGGGAGTGTTATAGGGTTTAGGAGGAGAAAGAGAGTATATTATAAACTTAAGCCTTAAGCTTAAGTCTTTTAGTAGAGAGAGAACAGCAAAAGAGAGATAGAGATCTATATAGGTAAAGGGATAGAAGTAAGCTGTATTTATCTAGAGGTTACCTAAACTTTACTAGGCCCTAGAGAGAGAACCTTAGCTATAAAGTATATACTAAAAGGGGCTCCTAAGGGGATAGACCTACCCCTAAATATATAGTATAGGGGCATAGGGAGGCTTCTAGTTCCTTCTCTCTTCCTCCTTTCCTCCCTATAATTATAGTTCTCATTATAGACGCTAGTTAGCAGCAGCCACTAGGTCAGTCTATTACACCTATAACTATTTAAATAAATTTATTATAATCTAGAAAAATTAGAAGGTTGCTTGTCTTTAGTATAATAAAGGGCTTAAGGCTAACTATATAATTGTAAACTTATTTAATTTATATATATATTTTTCTAAGGAT
The DNA here is from genome assembly GCA_000729835.1 of Atkinsonella hypoxylon. NCBI lineage: Eukaryota > Fungi > Ascomycota > Sordariomycetes > Hypocreales > Clavicipitaceae > Atkinsonella > Atkinsonella hypoxylon. The sequence continues at coordinate 21,244 of JFHB01000183.1, forward strand.
ATTGCACCTAATAATAGTCTATTGCCTGCAGAAGATTATAAAATATAGAAAGAAGGTAACAGTAACGGATTTAACCCTAAGAAAGTTAATAACAGTATCTCTTGTTAAAAATAAGCTACCCTGTATAGCCTATTTTTATGCCTACTAGTTGCTCTATCACGTAACCCTTATTAGGTCTTGTTACGTTGATTTTTGGTAGAGATATTGTTGTTACTAGATGTAAACATCTAGATTTAAACTAAGGCAAAGTTGCCTAACCTATAGTTAACTTTAACAGCGATTTTCTCCACAACTAGCAATAGTAGAAATTTAAGAAGTATACCATTTAAAAGCTAAGAATTAGGGCTATTTAATAGTATAATTGTTAGATAGAGTTGCTTATAAGGGTTACTTATTATTAGTGGAATTTGTTAAATTGTGCATATAGGCGTCTCGTTTGTATAGCTGTAAGTCGATTTTTTTGTTTTTATATAGTAAATCTTTTTGCAGAAATTATAAAGTAGCCTATAAGCCCCTTCTAGTAACTATAGCCTGCCGATATAGTTAGTAGGTCTATAAGGAACTAGAAAGATTTAAGATCCTACCCTTACTAAGTTTGTTACAGCGCTCTTAATATAAAGATACTACTATTACAGTTATCTATTGCCTTTACGTAATCTATACTATACACTATAGCTTAATTTAGGCCGCTGCTGCTTCTACTACATAATAATTGCTAGAAGCAATTATAGGTGCTAAATATAAGAGACTACTACCCTCTTCTATCTAGTTCTGTAATCCCTATTATTTTTAATAGGTTATAAGCCTAGAAGACCTATCTGCAAGCTGTTAGCCCGCTAAAAATCTACTATTGTGTACTATATTACCCACTAGAAGCTATATTAAGACCTACGCTAGCAGCTATCGCTGCTAAAACCATTAGTAGCTTGCTGGAAGCTATTAATACCTACTGCACACATATCGCTAGCCACTATACTGGTGTTTTTATTCTGCCCACCCTATGCCTCCTGCACTAGTTCTATGCACCCTATATATACACACTTTTAAAGCTATTCTTAATAGCTAGGTTCTATTGTTGCGTAACATTAAAATATATACATCTGTATACATTATATTTGCACTATAAATCGTTTTATTAGGCACTGCCTAATTAATTATTTCTATTAAGAAATAAGCTTAGTGCTGCACTGCATCGCTTATTGTTGTGCTGTTATCTTGTATATTGTGCACTCTATATACCTCTGTTAGTGGCTATACTACAATTTGTAGTGCACGCCTAACAGCTCTTATTGCAGATATTCCTATGTTTTTAGTTGCAGAATTAATTTATATAGTAATCCTACTGGTTAGGATTTTGAAGTAGAAATTAGCTGGATATCCTTAAATTAGCTGTGCCTAGGTCTCTACTGATTTATTAGAACCTAATTAGAGAAGAATCTCCTAAATTTTTTGGCTAAAAATAGCTAGAACCTTGTTTTATGCCTCTTGCAACCGCTTATTAATCTAGTCTGCTATACAAATTATATGTGTATATAGATCGCAATACAATGCAGCCTTAGAGCCTGTTATACCTATTACGAAAGAAATTAGAGAAAAATCTCAGTATAATTTCTGAAAATATAGAGCACTTTTAGCCTATATTTAGTAAGAATTATTACTGTTATTTACTACTATTTCCACTGTAATTTAGCTATAATTAGCTATAAAAGAGCGTTAAATTAGCTACTTTTTAAACCCTTAAAATAGCACTAAAAGGAATAGGTAAAGGAAAGAGCATAAGCCCTAAACAGAGTAGTGGTTCTAGTACACTAGCTAATCTAGCTGCTGCTACTAGCTTTCCTAGTCTAGCTAGATCCCCCCCTTAGCTAGTAGATTCCTCTTCTAATAAAGAAGATTATACAGCTAAGAAGGCTCTAAAAGAAGCTAAATTAGCTTCTAAAAGAGTAGTGTAAGTCTATAATGTTTAAGCTAATCTAAAAGCTTAAATAGATAAGCAACAAAAGACCCTAAATAGATTTATTAGGTATAGTAAAGTAAAACAAAGCTAAAATAAAGGTAATATAGCTAATTTACTAAGTAAATTAGATACTATAATTACATCTATAGGTAAACTCTCTATAGGGTCTCCTAAAGTAGATCCTATTACTTCTAAGACTTCTAAAGTCTCTTTTAAAGTCCTTAAACCTTCTAGTTCCTTTAATAGTGCTACTTTTCTGCCTGCTTTTAATAAAGGCACTATAAAAGAGTTAAATAAGAAGGTCCACTTAATTCTAGAGGCTGCTAAGCTAAAAGGCCCTAAAAATTTTAAACAGTAGAAGTAAGCTTTAACTATTTAATTTAGGGCACTAGAATTCCCTTAATTTATTAATAATTCTAGTATAGCTAGTACTTTAGTAGACTTAGAACAAGCTATTATCCTTATAATTATAAGAGATAGTTACTAATTTAGACCTTAAGCTGCTATAAGCTAGTATAAGTCCCCTATAGATACCTATAACATTCTAGTTAGGCAATATTCGCAGAGTGCTAAAATATAACGTAGTACGCTATATGCTAGTTATTACAACTTATCGTTTTCGAACTATAAGGGATCTTTAGAGGCCTTTAATGCTGAATTTAATAATTTACTAGCTAGATTACAACTCTATAGTGTAGCTATTAATCCTATTGACTAGGTAAATTATTATATTAATACTTTAAAGAAGACCTTCCCTAGCTAGGCTAAAAGGCAGCAATATTCTATTAGAGCTGCTAGAGCATAAGGTCTATCTGTAAAAATGCTGAATTTACAGTTCCTTATAGCTGATTTATTAGAAGAACAAAGAGATAAAAGCTCCTCTATATCTAAAGCTCTTAGTTATAAGGCTTCTAATAGTTCTAATAATAATAAGGCTAATTAAGGAAAGAATTCTCCCAATTAGAAGAAGAATTCTAACGATTCTAATTCTAACAATTCTAATGCCTCTAAAGATAAAGATACAAATAAAGCCTCTAAGAATAAGAAGAAGTAGAAGGGCCGAAGAAGAAGTAACAAAAATTCTAGGAATAAGGATGGAGAAGCTGCTTTTGCTATAGGTTGTTATAACCTATCTACTAGCAACTAGGATACTATACATTCCGATAGTGAATCTAGCAGTTCTAGTAATAATGATTCTTACGATTTAGATACGGAATCCACTACTAGTGATACTAGTACTACTAGTAATAATACCCCTTCTTTTAACTATTCTAATGGAATAATTAAAAACTCCTTACTATATGTTAAAAATAAGCTAGCCTGTATAGCCTATTTTTATGCTTGCTAGTTGCCTGTTAGTTGCTCTATCACGTGACCCTAACTAGGTCTTGTTACGTTGATTTTTGGTAGAGATATCGCTGTTACTAGATGCAAAATATCTAGAATCGACTAAGGCAAAGTTGCCTAACCTATAGTTAACTTTAACAGCGATTTTCTCTACAACTAGCAATAGTAGAAATTCAAAAAGTATACCATTTAAAAGCTAAGAATTAGGGCTATTTAATAGTATAATTATTGGATAGAGTTGCATATAAAGGTTGCTTATTATTAGTGGAATTTATTAAATTGTGCATATAGGCATCTTGTTTGTATAGCTGTAAGTTGATTTTTTTGTTTTTATATAGTAAATCTTTTTGCGGAAATTATAAAGTAGCCTATAAGCCCCTTCTAGTGACTACAGCCCGCTAATATAGTTAGTAGGTCTATAAGGGACTGGAAAGATTTAAGATTCTACTCTTACTAAGTTCGTTACAGCGCTCTTAATATAAAGATACCACTATTACAGTTATCTATTGCCTTTACGTGATCTATACTATACACTACAGCTTGATTTAGGCCGCTGCTGCTTCCACTACGTAACAATTGCTAGGAGTAATTACAGGTGCTAAATCTAAGAGACCACTACCCTCTTAGATATCTAGTCCTGTAATCCCTATTATTTTCAATACTATACGATACAGGTTCTACCTGTCATATAGTTAACAATAAGGCATTTTTTAGGACTTTTAAGCCTATAAAAAAGGGTAAAACCGCGCCTATTGCTACTGGAGGAGGTCCTATTTATCCTAAAGGACAGGGAACTGCTGTATTCCAGGTACTAGTTAGTATAAATCCAGCTAAATACAGGCCTTTAGCTCTAAAGGATGCTCTATATTGCCTAGGTTTAGATACTAACCTAATTAGTGGTCTAAAGCACTATTTAATAAGGGGCACTCTCCTTAGAAATTAGCTATTTCTAGCTAATAGAAGCTGCTGTAGGCTTCTAAATCCCAAAAAGTATAGTTTCTTTCTATAGCTTAAGGGGCAAGAGACCCCTAGAGTGTGTAAAAACCACGCTAATCTCTCTTATATAGGATTTACTAGTAATAGGTATAATGGCGGTTATACTACTAGTTATCCTATAGAGGTTTAAATCCCTTAACAGCCTAGTTTTAATCCTAAGGAATATAGCTGAATTGAGGAATTATCTAACTTTAAAGAAGAAGATAATACCAATAACGATACTATAGAGCCATTAGCCCTAGTTCCTAAACGGGCTCCTAGTTAGATTCCTTCTAATAATAGGGATTTAGAAGATCTAAATCCTAAGTTACTGGATATTAGAGGAAGTAGCTGTCTAGATCCCTTAAACGAGGCCTGTAGTTCTTAAGAGATCTAGCAAGATAGGGAGCAACAGGAAGCTAGCTCTAATAATAATTCTAGTAGTATAAATCCTACTGCTTCTTCTTCCTATAAGAAGCTCCTAGAATTAGCTACTACTTAGCACGTTAGATTAGGGCATATAGGACTCCCTTTACTAAAGAAGACTGCTTCTATTACTAAAGGTATTCCTAATTTTACAAAAATCAAGGAAAAGGATTTTAACTGCCTAGCTTATAACTAAGCTAAAGCTGTTAGAAGACCTAGTAAGTATACTATTCCTAACCCCCCTAGATGTTTAGATATTATAGAGGGAGATACTGTTAAAATAGAGCCTATACTGCACAATAAGAGGCCTTTAGTTCTTTTTCTAATTAATAGAAAATTACAGTATAAGTGGTCTTTTAATCTAGCTAATAAAGAGGGTTTTACTCTCTATAGCTGTATTAAAGGCTTCTTTAAGGAGTTAAAGAACCAGTATAACTGCTACCCTAAACACCTTTACTTTAATAGTAGTATAGAAATTAATACTAGGTTGTAAGCTTAGCTATCTTCTAAGGGTATTTACTTTAGTACCTCTTGCCCCTATATTTATAAACAGAATAGGCTAATAGAGAGAGCTATAAGGGTACTTCTAGACTGTTTACGTGCTACTCTACAGTAGTTACAATTACCTCTATATCTATAGTCTTACATCCTTCCTGCTATAGTGGATTTAGTTAATACTACTGTAAATAGTACTAAACCACTAAGTTCTAAATAGCTATATTTAGCTAATTTAGAGCCTTCTAAGACCTATAAGCCTAATTCTTCCAAAATTAGAGCTATAGGCTTCTATTGCGAAGTTCTAATCCTATTAGAATAGAGATCTAGGTTGCAGAAGCTAGCTAAAAGAACTATTCCTAGTAGACTTTTAGCTACACTAGGTTCTAATGTATATCTAATATATATCCCCTCTAAACGAGCTGTTATTAAGACTAGCTTTATTAAAATTATAGAAGGAATAGGCCCTATTTCTTAGGGCATCCCTAAGGTTCCTATTAGTTCTATAGTGAATAATCCTTTAGAGGGAGAAATCAATAAATTAGTGGATAATTATACCCTTAAGTATCCTTATCTTAGTTATCTAGATGTGCTAAATTATCCACTAGAACCTATAGATTAAGCTCTTCTACTAAGCAACCCTATAGAAGCTGTAGAGGCCCCTAAAGCCCCTATACCTATAGAAGCCCCTTAGGCTAATATAGAACCTATAGAAGCTAAAGCTAAATCTATTAATGCTAATGCTATAGATTTAGATAGAGACATATTTTCCTTAATTAAGGATCTATGCTTTAAGGCTAGGACTAAAGCAGCTATTACTTCTAATAGTAAGGATGAACTTCCTAATACATAGAAGCAAGCCCTAAAAAGCTCTACTAAGCAGCATTAGATAGAAGCTACCTATAGTAAATTTAAGCAGCTATTAGCTGCTGGAACCTTTAAATTTATAGGGAAAGACTAAGTACCTAAGGGCCGAAGAGTTCTAAAGAATAGGCTTATTTATAGGCTAAAAAAGGATAAAGAAAATAATCCTATAAAATATAAGGCCTACCTTATTGCTAAGGGATTTATATAAATAGAAGGTTAAGACTATCTAGAGACCTTTGCTGCAACTAGTATTCCTCCTAGCTAGCGTATATTATTAGCTCTTGCAGCTTTTAATAACTAGGAAGTTAAGTAAATCGACTTTATAGAAGCGTTTTTAAATAGCAAGCTAAAAGAAGCTATTTATATAGAAATCCTAGATAGATTTATTGAATTTGCAGAAGCAACGCCATTAGTAGCTAAGCTACTAAAAAGCTGTAATTACAAGCCCTCTAAAGAGCAAGTAATTAAGCTAGAAAAATCACTCTATAGTCTAAAGTAAAGTCCTAGAGAATAGCAGCAAATTCTAATAGAATTACTTTAAAAGCATAGATTTAAACCTCTTATATTAGACCTAGCAATTATTGAAAATAATAGAGATTATAGGACTAGATATCTAAGAGGGTAGTGGTCTCTTAGATTTAGCACCTATAATTGCTCCTAGCAATTATCACGTAGTGGAAGCAGCAGCGGCCTAAATTAAGCTGTAGTGTATAGTATAGATCACGTAGAGGCAGTAGATAACTATAATAATAGTAGTATCTTATATTGAGAGCGCTGTAACAAACAAGTGAGAGTAGAATCTTGAATCTTTCCAGTCCCTTATAGACCCTCTAACTATATTAGCGAGCTGTAGTTACTAAAAGGGGCTTATAAGCTACTTTATAATTTCCGCAAAAAGATTTACTATATAAAAACAAAAAAATCAACTCACAGCTATATAAACGAGATACCTACGTGCACAATTTAACAAATTCTACTAATAACAAGCAACCCTTATAAGCAACTCTATCTAACAATTATACTATTAAATAGCCCTAATTCTTAGCTTTTAAATAGTATACTTCTTGAATTTCTACTATTGCTAGTTGTAGAGAAAATCGCAGTTAAAGTTAACTATAGGTTAGGCAACTTTGCCTTAGTTGATTCTAGATATTTTGCATCTAGTAACAGCGATATCTCTACTAAAAATTAACGTAATAAGACCTAATAAGGGTTACGTAATAGAGAAACTAGTAGGCATAAAAATAGGCTATATAGGGTAGCTTATTTTTAATACTCCCTCTAGAAATGTAAGAAGTAACTAGTTCTATAAGCAACTTAGCTCCTTTAAAGGATATTTAAGTTAGAATTAACTAACGAAATACAGTACTAATAATAGAACTAAATAATATAACTAATTCCAGCAATTCTAGGGTAGTTATAGTTAAATATAACTAGTTATTGTTAATTATTTTTGTTGTTTTCGATTTTTAACTATTTTTTTGTTGCTTTTCGATTTTTTAAGTGTTTTTATTGCTTTTATAAGCTAGCTAGAAAGCTCTAGTAACTTAATAAATTGTTAATGCTTTTAAATAGCAAGAGGCTTAGTTAGGCTATCTGCTAGCATCTAATTTATATTAATATAACTAACCTTAGCTATACCTTTACGAATCTTTTCCCTAATGTAGTTAAACTTTAAAAGGGTGTGCTTAGTTCTACTATACAACGTTAGGTTGTAAGCAGTAACTATAGCGCCTTAATTATTACACCTAATAGGAATAGAAGGGGTTAAAGGTAACTTTATCTCCTTAAAAAGGCTGTAGAGCTACTCTAATTCCCTTATAGCTTTAGATAATACATTAGATTCTGCTTCTAATGTAGAAAGAGCAATAGTACTAGCTTTCTTTAATTTCTAGCTAATAGGTCCACTAGCTAGCTTATATAGATAAGCATAAGTTGATTTAGAAGAGGTTTTATTACCGGCAAAATCGCTATTGCAATAACTAAGGAGGGTCTTAAGTACTTCTTTAGAGCTAGAAGCTTTAGAAGAGAACCCTAGTGGTATAGAATGCTTATAAATAATAGCAAAGCTTCTAGTACTACTTAAGTACCTTAGGAGGTACTTAGAGGCGTTTAGGTGCTCTATATAGGGCTTAGCTAGGAAGGTTAATAGCTACTGAACAGAAAAAGCAATATTAGCCCTAGTTAGCAACATTAGGTACATTATAGTGCCTATTATGCTCTAATAAAGCTTATAATCGGATTTTAAGAGAAGTTTTGTAACTAGTTGCTTTAGAATTCCTAGCTGTATAGGGATAGAAGCTAGCTTAGCATCTAGCATTTTAAATCTCTCTAGGGCTTTAAGGATGTATTAAGATTAGTGGATTTTAATAGACCTTTTAGACCTATTATAGGTGATTTATACACCTAGAAAGAATTCTGCTAGTCCCCTATTTTCTATTAGATAAGCTTTATATAATAGCTTCTTTAGCTTATTAATATAGCTTAGATTTAGACTAATTAGAAGACAGTTATCTACGTAAGTAGCAATATACGTAGATGTAGCTAGGTTATAAAAGACTGCTGGGTCTAATATAAGAGGTTTAAATCTATGCTTTTGAAGTAATTCTGTTAGAATTTACTGCTATTCTCTAGGACTTTGCTTTAGACTATAGAGGGATTTTTCTAGCTTAATTACTTACTCTTTAAAGGGCTTATAATTACAGCTTTTTAGTAGCTTAGCTACTAATAGCAATACTTGCTCTGCAAATTTAACGAATCTATCTAGGATTTCTATATAAATAGCTTCCTTTAGCTTGCTATTTAAAAACGCTCCTATAAAGTCGATTTACTTAACTTCCTAGTTATTAAAAGCTGCAAGAGCTAATAATATACGCTAGCTAGGAGGAATACTAGTTGCAGCAAAGGTCTCTAGGTAATCTTAACCTTCTATTTATATAAATCCCTTAGCAACAAGGCGGGCCTTATATTTTATAGAATTATTTTCTTTATCCTTTTTTAGCCTATAAACAAGCCTATTCTTTAGAACTCTTTAGCCCTTAGGTACTTAGTCTTTCCCTATAAATTTAAAGGTTCTAGCAGCTAATAGCTGCTTAAATTCGCTATAGGTAGCTTCTATCTAATGCTGCTTAGCAGAGCTTTTTAGGGCTTGCTTCTACGTATTAGGAAGTTTATCCTTACTATTAGAAGTAATAGCTGCTTTAGTCCTTGCCTTAAAGCATAGATCCTTAATTAAGGAAAATATATCTCTATCTAAATCTATAGCATTAGCATTAATAGATTCAGCTTTAGCTTCTATAGGTTCTATATTAGCCTAAGGAGCTTCTATAGATATAGGGGCTTTAGGGGCCTCTACAGCTTCTATAGAGTTGCTTAGTAGAAGAGCTTAATCTATAGGTTCTAGTGGATAATTTAGTACATCTAGATAACTAGAATAAGGATACTTAGGGGTATAATTATCCACTAATTTATCGATTTCTCCCTCTAAAGGATTATTTACTATAGAACTAATAGGAACCTTAGGGATACCCTATAAAATAGGACCTATTCCTTCTATAATTTTAATAAAGCTAGTCTTTATAACAGCTTGTTTAAAGGGGATATATATTAGATATACATTAGAACTTAGTGTAGCTAAAAGTCTACTAGGAATAGTTCTTTTAGCTAGCTTCTGCAACCTAGATCTCTATTCTAATAGGATTAGAACTTCGCAATAGGAGCCTATAGCTCTAATTTTAGAAAAATTAGGCTTATAGGTCTTAGAAGGCTCTAAATTAGCTAGGTATAGCTGTTTAGGACTTAGTAGTTTAGTACTATTCGCAGTAGTATTAACTAAATCCACTATAGCAGGAAGGATGTAAGACTATAGATACAGAGGTAATTATAACTACTGTAGGGTAGCACGCAAACGGTTTAGAAGTACCCTTATAGCTCTCTCTATTAGCCTATTCTATTTGTAAATATAGGGGTAAGAGGTACTAAAGCAAATACCCTTAGAAGACAGCTAAGCTTACAACCTAGTATCGATTTCTATACTACTATTAAAATAAAGGTGTTTAGGGTAGCAGTTATACTAGTTTTTTAATTCCTTAAAGAAGCCTTTAATGCAGCTATAAAGAGTAGAACCCTCTTTATTAGCTAGATTAAAAGACCACTTATACTGTAATTTTCTATTAATTAGAAAAAGAACTAAAGGCCTTTTGTTGTGCAGTATAGGCTCTATTTTAACGGTATCTCCCTCTATAATATCTAAACATCTAGGGGGGTTAGGAATAGCATGCTTGCTAGGTCTTCTAACAGCTTTAGCTTAGTTATAAGCTAGGCAGTTAAAATCCTTTTCCTTGATTTTTATAAAATTAGGAATACCTTTAGTAATAGAAGCAGTCTTCTTTAGTAAAGGGAGTCCTATATGCCCTAATCTAACGTGCTAAGTAGCAGCTAATTCTAGGAGCTTCTTATAGGAAGAAGAAGCAGTAATAGGAGAATTACTACTAGAATTATTATTAGAGCTAGCTTCCTGTTGCTCTCTATCTTGCTAGATCTCTTAAGAACTACAGGCCTCGTTTAAGGGATCTAGACGGCTATTTCCTCTAATATCTAGCAACTTAGGATTTAGACCTTCTAAATCCCTGTTATTAGAAGGAATCTAACTAGGAGCCCGTTTAGGAACTAGGGCTAATAGCTCTATAGTATCGTTATTGGTATTATCTTCTTTAAAATTAGATAATTCCTCGATTTAGCTATATTCCTCTAGATTAAAACTAGGCTGTTAAGGGATTTAAACCTCTATAGAATAACTAGCATTATAACCGCTATTATAACTATTGCTAGTAAATCCTATATAAGAGAGATTTACGTGGTTTTTACACACTCTAGAGGTCTCTTGCCCCTTAAGCTGTAAGAAGAAACTATGCTTTTTGGGATTTAGAAGCCTACAGCAGCTTCTATTAGCTAGAAATAGCTAATTTCTAAGGAGAGTGCCCCCTATTAAATAGTGCTTTAGACTACTAATTAGGTTAGTATCTAAACCTAGGCAATATAGAGCATCCTTTAGAGCTAAAGGCCTGTATTTAGCTAGATTTATACTAACTAGTACCTAGAATACAGCAGTTCTCTGTCCTTTAGGATAAATAGAACCTCCTCCAGTAGCAATAGGCGCGGTTTTACCCTTTTTTATAGGCTTAAAAGTCCTAAAAAATGCCTTATTGTTAACTATATAACAGATAGAACCTGTATTATATAGTAAGGAGTTTTTAATTATTCTATTAGAATAGTTAAAAGAAGGGGTATTATTACTAGTAGTACTAGTATCACTAGTAGTGGATTCTGTATCTAAATCGTAAGAATTATTACTACTAGAACTGCTAGATTCACTATTGGAATCTATAGTATCCTGGTTGCTAGTAGATAGGTTATAACAACTTATAGCAAAAGCAGCTTCTCCATCCTTATTCCTAGAGTTTTTGTTACTTCTTCTTCAGCCCTTCTACTTCTTCTTATTCTTAGAGGCTTTATCTATATCTTTAGAGGCATTAGAATCATTAGAATTAGAATCGTTAGAATTCTTCTTTTAATTAGGAGGATTCTTTCCTTAATTAGCCTTATTATTATTAGAACTATTAAAAGCCTTATAACTAAGAGCTTTAGATATAGAGGAGCTTTTATCTCTTTATTCTTCTAATAAATTAGCCATAAGGAACTGTAAATTCAGCATTTTTATAGATAGACCTTATGCTCTAGCAGCTCTAATAGAATATCGCTGCCTTTTAGCCTAGCTAGGGAAGGTCTTCTTTAAAGCATTAATATAATAATTTACCTAGTCAATAGGATTAATAGCTACACTACAGAGCTGTAATCTAGCTAGTAAATTATTAAATTCAGCATTAAAGGCCTCTAAAGATCCCTTATAGTTCGAAAACGATAAGTTGTAATAACTAGCATATAGCGTACTACATTGTATTTTAGCACTCTACGAATACTGCCTAACTAGAACGTTATAGGTATCTACAGAGGACTTATGCTAGCTTATAGCAGCTTAAGGTCTAGATTAGCAACTATCTCTTATAATTATAAGGATAATAGCTTGTTCTAAATCTACTAAAGTACTAGCTATACTAGGATTATTAATAAATTAAGGGAATCCTAAGGCCCTAAATTAAATAGTTAAAGCTTACTTCTACTATTTAAAATTTTTAGGGCCTTTTAGCTTAGCAGCCTCTAGAATCGAGTGGACCTTCTTATTTAGCTCTTTTATAGTGCCTTTATTAAAAGCAGGCAGAAAAGTAGCACTATTAGAACTAGAAGGTTTAGGGGCTTTAAAAGAGACTTTAGAAGCTCTTTTAGAAGTAATAGGATCTACTACCTTAGAGGGAGACCCTATAGAGAGATTACCTATAGATATAATTATAGTATCTAATTTACTTAGTAAATTAGCTATATTACCTTTATTTTGGCTTTATTTTGCTTCACTATACCTAATAAATCTATTTAGGGTCTCTTGTTGCTTATCTATTTAAGCTTTTAGATTAGCTTGAACATTATAGACTTGCACTACTCTTTTAGAAGCTAATCTAGCTTCTTTTAGAGCCTTCTTAGCTGTATAATCTTCTTCATTAGAAGAGGAATCTACTGGCTGAGGGGGGGACCTTACTGGACTAGAAAAGCTAGTAGCAGCTGTAGCTAGTGTACTAGAACTACTACCCCGTTTAGGGCTTGTGCTCTTTCCCTTACCTGTTCCTTTTAGTGCTATTTTAAAGGTTTTAATAGCTAATTTAACGCTCTTTATAGCTAATTATAGCCTAAATTACAGTGGAAATAGTAGTAAATAACAGTAATAATTCTTACTAAATATAGGCTAGAAGTGCCCTATATTTTTAGAAATTATACTGAGATTTTTCTCTAATTTCTTTTGTAACAGGTATAACGGGCTCTAAAAGCTACGTTGTATCGCGATCTATATGCACATACAATTTGTATAGCAGACTAGATTAACAAGCGGTTGCAAGAGGCATAAAACATAGGTCCTAGCTATTTTTAGCCAAAAAATTTAGGAGATTCTTCTCTAATTAGGTTCCAATAAATCAGTGAAGACCTAGGCACAGCCAATTTAGGGATATCTAGCTAATTCCCACTTTAAAATCCTAACTGGTGGGATTACCACACAAATTAATTCTGCGACTAAAAACATAGGAATATCCGCAACAAGAGCTGTTAGGCGTGCACTACAAATTGTAGTATAGCTACTAATAGAGGTGCATAGGGTGCACAATATAACAACAACAACGAGCGATGCAGTGCAGCGCTAAGCTTATTTCTTAATAGAAATAATTAATTAGGTAGTGCCTAATAAAACGATTTGCAATGCAAATATAATGTGTGCAGATGTGTATATTTTGATGTTGCGCAACAATAGAACCTAGCTATTGAGAATAGCTTTAAAAGTGTATATGCATAGGGTGCATAGGACTAGTGCAGGAGGCACAGGGTGGGCAGAATGAAAACACTAGTATAGTGGCTGGCGATGTGTATACAGCAGGTATTAATAGCTTCCAGTAAGCTACTAATTTTTGGCAGCAATAGCTGCTAGCGTAGGTCTTAATATAGCTTCTAGTGGGTAATACAGTACACAATAGTAGATTTTCAGTGGGCTAACAGCTTGCAGATAGGTCTTCTGGGCTTATAACCTATTAAAAATAATAGGGATTACAGGACTAGATATCTAAGAGGGTAGTAGTCTCTTAGATTTAGCACCTATAATTGCTCCTAGCAATTATTACGTAGTAGAAGCAGCAGCGGCCTAAATTAAGCTGTAGTGTATAGTATAGATTACGTAGAGGCAGTAGATAACTATAATAATAGTGGTATCTTATATTAAGAGCGCTATAACAAATAAGTAAGAGTAGAATCTCGAATCTTTCTAGTCCCTTATAGACCCTCTAACTATATCGGCAGGCTGTAGTCGCTAGAAGGGGCTTGTAGGCTACTTTATAATTTCCGCAAAAAGATTTACTATATAAAAACAAAAAAATCGACTTACGGCTATATAAACGAGACGCCTATGTGCACAATTTAACAAATTCCACTAATAATAAGCAACCCTTATAAGTAACTCTATCTAACAATTATACTATTAAATAGCCCTAATTCTTAGCTTTTAAATGGTATACTTCTTAAATTTCTACCATTGCTAGTTGTAGAGAAAATCGCAGTTAAAGTTAACTATAGGTTAGGCAACTTTGCCTTAGTCAATTCTAGATGTTTCGCATCTAGTAACAGCGATATCTCTACCAAAAATCAACGTAACAAGACCTAATGAGGGTCACGTGATAGAGAAACTAGTAGGCATAAAAATAGGCTATATAGGGTAGCTTATTTTTAACAGCAATCTTTTATAACCTAGCTATATCTACGTATATTGCTACTTACGTAGATAACTGTCTTCTAATTAGTCTAAATCTATGCTATATTAACAAGCTAAAGAAGCTATTACATAAAGCTTATCTAATAGAAGATAGAGGACTAGTAGAATTCTTTCTAGGTGTATAAATCACCTGTAATAGGTCTAAAAGGTCTATTAAAATCCACTAATCTCAATATATCCTTAAAGCCCTAGAAAGATTCAAAATGCTAGATGCTAAGCTAGCTTCTATCCCTATACAGCTAGGGATCCTAAAGCAACTAGTTTAAAACTCCTCTTAAAATCCGATTATAAGCTTTATTAGAGCATAATAGGTACTATAATGTACCTAATGTTGCTAACTAGGGCTAATATTGCTTTTTCTGTTCAGTAGCTATTAACCTTCCTAGCTAAGCCCTATATAGAGCACCTGAACGCCTCTAAGCACCTCCTAAGGTACTTAAGTGGTACTAGAAGCTTTGCTATTATTTATAAGCGTTCTATACCACTAGGGTTTTCTTCTAAAGCTTCTAGCTCTAAAGAAGTACTTAAGACCTTCCTTAGTTATTGCAATAGCGATTTTACTAGTGACAAAGTCTCTTCTAAATCAAGCTATACTTATCTATATAAGCTAGCTAGTGGACCTATTTGTTAAAAATAAGCTACCCTGTATAGCCTATTTTTATGCCTACTAGTTGCTCTATCACGTAACCCTTATTAGGTCTTGTTACGTTGATTTTTGGTAGAGATATCGCTGTTACTAGATGCAAAACATCTGGATTTAACTAAGGCAAAGTTGCCTAACCTATAGTTAGCTTTAACAGCGTTTTTCTCTACAACTAGTAATAGTAGAAATTCAAGAAGTATATTATTTAAAAGCTAAGAATTAGGGCTATCTAATAGTATAATTGTTAGATAGAGTTGCTTATAAGGGTTGTTTGCTATTAGTGGAATTTGTTAAATTGTGTATATAGGTTTCTCGTTTGTATAGCCGTAAGTCGATTTTTTTGTTTTTATATAGTAAATCTTTTTGCGGAAATTATAAAGTAGCCTACAAGCCCCTTCTAGTGACTACAGCCTGCTAATATAGTTAGAGGGTCTATAAGGGACTAGAAAGATTTAAGATTCTACCCTTACTAACTTATTTGTTACAGCGCTCTTAATATAAAGATACTACTATTACAGTTATCTATTGCCTCTACGTGATCTAGTACTATACACTACAGCTTGATTTAGGCTGCTGCTGCTTCCACTACGTAATAATTGCTAGGAGCAATTACAGGTGCTAAATTTAAGAGACCACTACCCTCTTAGATATCTAGTCCTATAATCCCTATTATTTTCAATAGGTTATAAGCCTAGAAGACCTATCTGCAAGCTGTTAGCCCGCTGAAATCTACTATTGTGTACTGTATTACCCACTAGAAGCTATATTGAGACCTGCGCTAGCAGCTATTGCTGCCAAAAATTAGTAGCTTGCTGGAAGCTATTAATACCTGCTGCACATACATTGCTAGCCACTATACTAGTGTTTTCATTCTGCCCACCCTATGCCTCCTGCACTAGTTCTATGCACCTAGTGTATATACACTTTTAAAGCTATTCTTAATAGCTAGGTTCTATTGTTGCGCAACATTAAAATATACACATTTACACACATTACATTTGCACTGCGAATTGTTTTATTAGGCACTGCCTAATCAATTATTTCTATTAAGAAATAAGCTTAGCGCTGCACTGCATCGCTCGTTGTTGTGCTGTTATCTTGTATATTGTGCACCCTATATACCTCTATTAGTAGCTATACTACAATTTGTAGTGCACACCTAATAGCTTTTGTTGCCGTTAGATATTCCTGTGTTTTCGGTTGCAGAATTAATTTGTGTAGTAATCCTACCGGTTAGGATTTTGAAGTAGGAATTAGCTAGATATCCCTAAATTAGCTGTGCCTAGGTCTCTACTAATTTATTAGAACCTAATTAGAGAAGAATCTCCTGAATTTTTTGGCTAAAAATAGCTAGAACCTGTGTTTTATGCCCCTCGCGACCGCTTGTTAATCTAGTCTGCTATACAAATTGTATGCGCATATAGATTGCGATACAACGCAGCCTTTAGAGCCTGTTATACCTGTTACGAAAGAAATTGGAGAAAAATCTCAGTATAATTTCTGAAGATATAGGACACTTCTAGGCCTATAATAGAGCAATCTATTAATATCTAGTAGAGGTTATTACTGTTATTTACTACTATTTCCACTGTAATTTAGCTATAATTAGCTATAAAAGAGCGTTAAATTAGCTACTTTTTAAACCCTTAAAATAGCACCGAAAGGAACAGGCAAGGGAAAGAGCATAAGCCCTAAAAGGGGTAGTAGTTCTAGTACACTAGCTAATCCAGCTGCTGCTACTAGCTTTCCTGGTCCAGTAAGGTCCCCCCCTCAGCCAGTAGATTCCTCTTCTAATAAAGAAGATTATACAGCTAAGAAGGCTCTAAAGGAAGCTAGATTAGCTTCTAAAAGAGTAGTGTAAGTCTATAATGTACAAGCTAATCTAAAAGCTTAAATGGATAAGCAACAAGAGACCTTAAATAGATTTATTAGGCATAGTGAAGTAAAACAAAGCTAAAATAAAGGTAATATAGCTAATTTACTAAGTAAATTAGATACTATAATTATATCTATAGGTAATCTCTCTATAGGGTCTTCTAAAGCAGATCCTGTTACTTCTAAGACTTCTAAAGTCTCTTTTAAAGTCCCTAAACCTTCTAGTTCCTCTAATAGTGCTACTTTTCTGCCTGCTTTTAATAAAGGCACTATAAAAGAGTTAAATAAGAAGGTCCACTCTATTCTAGAGGCTACTAAGCTAAAAGGCCCTAAAAATTTTAAACAGTAGAAGTAAGCTTTAACTATTTAATTTAGAGCATTAGGATTCCCTTAATTTATTAATAATCCTAGTATAGCTAGTACTTTAGTAGATTTAGAACAAGCTATTATCCTTATAATTATAAGAGATAGTTGCTAATCTAGACCTTAAGCTGCTATAAGCTAGCATAAGTCCCCTATAGATGCCTATAACGTTCTAGTTAGGCAATATTTGTAGAGTGCTAAAATACAATATAGTACGCTATATGCTAGTTATTATAACTTATTGTTTTCGAACTATAAGGGATCTTTAGAGGCCTTTAATGCTGAATTTAATAATTTACTAGCTAGATTACAGCTCTATAGTGTAGCTATTAATCCTATTGACTAGGTAAATTATTATATTAATGCTTTAAAGAAGACCTTCTCTAGCTGGGCTGAAAGGCAGCAATATTCTATTAGAGCTGCTAGAGCATAAGGTTTATCTGTAAAAATGCTGAATTTACAGTTCCTTATAGCTGATTTATTAGAAGAACAAAGAGATAAAAGCTCCTCTATATCTAAGGCTCTTAGTTATAAAGCTTCTAATTCTAATAGTTCTAATAATAAGGCTAATTAAGGAAAGAAACCTCCTAATTAGAAGAAGAATTCTAATTCTAATTCTAATAATTCTAATGCCTCTAAAGAAAAAGATTAAGATAAAGCCTCTAAGAATAAGAAGAAGTAGAAGGGCCGAAGAAGAAGTAATAAAAATTCTAGGAATAAGGATAGAGAAGCTGCTTTTGCTATAGGTTGTTATAACCTATCTACTAGCAACCAGGATACTATAGATTCCAATAGTGAATCTAGCAGTTCTAGTAGTGATGATTCTTACGATTTAGATACGGAATCCACTACTAGTGATACTAGTACTACTAGTAATAATACCCCTTCTTTTAATTACTCTAACGGAATAATTAAAAACTCCCTACTATACAATATAGGTTCTACCTGTTATATAGTTAACAATAAGGCATTTTTTAGGACTTTTAAGCCTATAAAAAAGGGTAAAACCGCGCCTATTGCTACTAGAGGAGGTTCTATTTATCCTAAAGGACAGGGAACTGCTGTATTCTAGGTACTAGTTAGTATAAATCCAGCTAAATACAGGCCTTTAGCTCTAAAGGATGCTCTGTATTGCCTAGGTTTAGATACTAACCTAATTAGTGGTCTAAAGCACTATTTAATAGGGGGCACTCTCCTTAGAAATTAGCTATTTCTAGCTAATAGAAGCTGCTGTAGGCTTCTAAATCCTAAAAAGTATAGTTTCTTCTTACAGCTTAAGGGGCAAGAGACCTCTAGAGTGTGTAAAAACCACGCAAATCTCTCTTATATAGGATTTACTAGTAATAGTTATAATAGCGGTTATAATGCTAGTTATCCTATAGAGGTTTAAATCCCTTAACAGCCTAGTTTTAATCCTAAGGAATATAGCTAAATCGAGGAATTATCTAATTTTAAAGAAGAAGAAGATAATACCAATAATGATGCTATAGAGCTATTAGCCCTAGTTCCTAAACGGGCTCCTAGTTAGATTCCTTCTAATAACAGGGATTTAGAAGGTCTAAATCCTAAGTTGCTGGATATTAGAGGAAATAGCCGTCTAGATCCCTTAAACGAGGCCCGTAGTTCTCAAGAGATCTAGCAAGATAGGGAGCAACAGGAAGCTAGCTCTAATGATAATTCTAGTAGTAATCCTACTGCTTCTTCTTCCTATAAGAAGCTCCTAGAATTAGCTGCTACTTAGCATGTTAGATTAGGGCATATAGGACTCCCTTTACTAAAGAAGACTGCTTCTATTACTAAAGGTATTCCTGATTTTACAAAAATCAAGGAAAAGGATTTTAACTGCCTAGTGTGTCGCGGCGGGGTTACCCCCTTGCGCTCTTATATTAGCTTTGCAAGGGATGCTACATACAGATTTTTCTCTATAAGAGTGCGCATCTCCTAGATATATAGATAGAAAAACAAAGCAAGCGCACAAGCAGCTTCTGCTAACTCTTTTTAGGCTTTTACTCTTTTAATTAATTAATATCTTTTAGCCTACTTTAATTTACAACACTTAACGCTTAAGAGACATTACTTTACTACTAGTAACACTTTCCTTAACTCTTTAGTATATTTAGCTCCTTTTGCGTATATATATCTTTTAAGCTGTAATTAATATTTTATTTCTGCCTTTTCTAACTATTTAATCTTCTTGCCTACTATTATCTAATAGTATACACTATTAAATATCTTGCTCTTTACTAATTCTTTTTAATCTTAATGTACACTATATTATTATCTACTTTAGCGTAAGCTATATAGTTATTTAGGGGTTTAGTTTTAAGTTAATAAAAATAGAGGCTTTACTAGGAACTTATTCTAATTAAAGTGCATTATATAATTAAAAGGTTTTTTATAGAGATTCTAGAAGAAAGAAGAAAAGGCTACTAAGTATTAAAGATAAAAGAGCACTTTAGCTTAAATATTACTAATATAAGAAAGAAGGAAATTATAAGGATAAAAGCTCTATATTATAAGGGATTATTTAATTAAGAGAGAAAAAAAATTTCTATAGCTTTTTTAAGCTAAGAAGAGCTAGGCCTAGTTAAAAACAATTGCTATATTATAAATACTAGCTAGCCTATTTAACCCCTATTTTGCTCTTAGCTAAAATAGCCTTAATATAGTAAAAAGGAAGTTTTTAGGTCCCTTAAACATTATAATTATTTAATTATAGAGAAAAATTTCTCTTTTATCCTTATCTTAGTAGTTATCTTTATATTTACTGTTATTAGCAATTAAGTTCTTAGCCTTTATATCTTAGCGTTAAAAGCTTATATAACTATAGAAGCAGAAGGTAAGAGCATTAAAAGCACAGCTAATATAGGGAATTATATATATTATACTTTTTCTACTAAGTAAGATTAATTGTTCTTTTTATACCTACTTTCTATATTAAGCTATTCTATTAGTTATTTATATAAGTTTAGTATTTTATATCTCTTAAAGAAAAGTATAAGCTTTATATCTAAAGTAGCTAATATTAGCTTTAGCTAATCTAGTAAATCTTCTAAAAAAGTTGTTTTAGAACCTAAGATTATAATAGAATTAAATACTTAAGATAAAAAGGCTAGTACTAGTAGCGCTATAGCTATACCTTATAAGGCTCTTACTAAAGCTATAGATAAAGCTATTAGAAAGCAGTAAGCTTAGGCTACCTTTAATAAGAAGTTTAATATACGCTAATTTAAGAGAGAAAATATTCTTAATTACTTAACTAGCTTTAAGCTAAAGATAAAGACCTTATTTATTCTAAAGAAAAACTAGTAGAAAATATTTATTTATTATATTAACCTATTAATCTATAAATATATAAAGGTTATTTATACCTTATATAATTAGAAAGAAGCTAAAAAGTAGCTTTTACTTTAATATAAAGCTACTCTTTAGGATTAAAAGAAGTAAGCTAATAAAAAGCTTAAAGACCTAAAGAGAAACTATTTAAGAACTATAAAGAACACTCTCTATTAGCTTTAAGAACATTAAGCTACTATAATTAGTGCTAAGCTCTATATATAGTGTAGTGTAACCTCTTAGTCTAATTACATTTATAAGGCCTTACTAGATACTATACTTACTAGCTTTATAGATTAAATAAAAGTTACTAGAGCTAAGTTTATTGTAATACTCTATAGAGAGTTATTAGAGCAGCTTAGCTAGTATATATAAGCTAGAATAGAGCTAGAAGACTGTAATTCTAGACTTTATAACAATAAAAGAGACTACCTTTATATACCTTTAGGCAGAAGAAGTTCTAAGTATTATAGTATAAGTAATTTTAGTTATAAGGCTAAGGAAATTATATAGCCTATTTTAGAAGTAAAAGATTAAATAGATAATTTAACCTAGAAGTTTAAAGATATAAAGATTATACTTATAAAGTAGGTAGTTTTAAAGATAGATATTATAAAGCTTTTTAAAGAGAAATTTAGGAAGAAGAAGAAGGAAAAGTAGAATATATATATTAATACTATTAATATATATAATAATGCCTAAAGCTTTAGGACCTATATAACTAGAAGCTATATAAAACAGCATTACTACTATTACTATAGTAAGGAAGATTATTATATAGATTAATACTAGTTTTATTAGTATAATAATAAGATTAGCTTTATAAAGTATAATTAAAGAGTAAGTATCTTAACAGTAAAATTAAATAATCTAGTGCTATCTATTCTTATATAAAGCTTCCTTAGTATAGAAAGTTGTTTTTATAGGCTTATAGTGTTCTAGGTTAATTGTTTTAACTACTATATTATAAGATAGTATTATCTTTAAGTTAAGGAATTTAGTAGAAAAACATTAAACTATTAAAAGCCTAGTAAAAAAGAGAGAGAGATATTAGATTAAATCTTTAATAAGATTAATATTTCTAATTATTACCTAATATATATTCTACTAGAAGCTATTCTTAAGAGAGACTCTATTAATAGTACTACAGTAACTTTAACGTTTAAGATAAAGAAATATAGACCTAAAAGAACTCTCTATATACTAATTAAGGAGAGAATTACAGCTTAGCTCTTTAGAGTTTATACTGTAAGAACGTAATACTCTACTAAGTAAGAAGGAGCTTTAAAAGACTAAGTAAAAAGGAAAGAAAAGAAAGCTAAGGAAGATAGCTCTATAGATATAAAAATATAGCTTCTTATATAATTATTTAAAGATATTTTTTAGAAAAAGATTAGAGTTAGCTTATAAAACCTATATAGACTAATGCTTATACTTATAGAAGTAATAAAGAATAAATGCCTAATATAAGTAGATAGTGTTAATAAAGTTCGTTATATTAATAGAATAAGTGCTAAAGTTATACCTCTATATTCTATCTTAAGGAAGAGGTAAAGAGTTAAAGAGTAAGAAGATTAATTAATTAATGTTATTAAGATAATATCTACTATAGTTAAAGAGGCAACAGAAGACAATAAGGAAAACATTACTAATAAATATATAAAATAGCTACTTAGTGGTATCTAGAAGGATTTATAGAACGTTATATAAGAATATATAGGAAATTGTGTTAAAGAGAAGAAGTCTATTGTAGACCTATAGGTAAATGCGCTTTACATTAGAGGATTAAATAGTATTTTAAAGCTAAAAGCAATTGTAAGCTATTTATAGAACTTACCTTACCTTTAAGTACAACTTAGAAGCCTAGACTCTTTGCTTATTAATAGTCTTGTAGATTGTAGTTCGCAAGGGAACATTATCACTAAGGACCTTGTTAAAGAGCTTAATTTGAAAATAACTCCAACGAAGCAAGAGACTACTACTACGTCTTTTACGTTGCACTAAAGTCTTCGCATGTGCGATTGATCCTTAGAATGCCTTTTGTGCGCATAGCTAAAGTTACCTTTAAGCACAGTAATAAAGGAGGCAAGCTCCTCTTGAAGTACTGTTTCGGAAATATTGTGTTAGTCTTAAGGGTTACTAGGAGTGTTAAATAGGAGACTGCAACAGATAAAGCAATAGCTACTAGCGTTAATCTAATCTTAATTAATAAGTTATTTAAGGATTTAGTCTATAATTAAATAGTTAAAGAGGGTCTTAAAGCTAAATTAAACAATAATAAAGAGCTAGTGCTTATAATAAAGAATAAGGGCGCAGCTATTACTAACCTTATAATAAAGGGAATAGCTAACTAGTATAAAAGCTAACTTAAAGAGGCTGTAGAGAAGATTTAGCCCTTAAGGTAATTATAACTAATTAATCTAAAGGTAAATACATTATATAAGCAGAAAGCTAATAAAATTCTGCTAAGAGATAATATTCCTTTAGATAAATCTATACTTAATAGAGACTTTAAGTAGAAATAGAAGAAGTAGAAAAAGGTAAAAGTATACTTAAATAAATTAGGAAAATACACTAAATATATTATAGAAAGATTTAGTAAAAAACCCTAAGGATTCTAAATAACAAAAGAGCGCTTAGATTAAATAGTTAAATAAGTATAAGAACATTTAATAGTAGAAAAAGTTAATGTTTTTAAGGAAATCCTTTATAACTAAAAGGCAGCACTAGTATAGAACTTATTAGAGTGTAGAAAGATTAATTCTTTAGTTATACTGCCTTAAGTTATTTATACTGTTGCTTATAGAGCTTAAAAAGTAAAGTTAATACTAATACCTATTAGCCTATAAGGGAGACTAGTTAATTTATTAAAAAAGAAGCTTTAGTATAGATTATTAAAAGAGAGCTATAGATCTTATAGAAACTCTTACTTTTTAGTAATAAAGAAGGATAAAGAGATATAGTTAGTGCTATTTATAATAGCTTACAATAAGATTACAATATAGAATACCTATATTCTAGAAAGAGTAAAGGCTTTTAGTAAAGAATTTAAGATATATAAAATACTTTTAGTTATTAATTTACTATTAGGCTATAACTAAGTGCTACTTATAGAGAAAAGCAAGAACTTAATAATAATTTTAATAGTAATAGAGCTTCTATAACTTTATATATTTCCTTAAGAAGTAACTAACTCTATTACTTAATTTATTTAAATAGTAAAGAGAATTCTTTTTAACCTAATTCCTTACACTTATAAGCCTTTCTTAAACAATATTGCAGTAAAAGGCTCTACTACTATATATAATAAAGAGAAAGTGTTGCTTAATATATAAAGATATATTATAGAATATTTAATTAACATTAATAAAGTCCTTATTAATATTAAGCTAGCTAGTTATACTATATCTACTATAAAATTAAAGCTATACTAAAAGACTATAGAGATTATTAGATTTATATATAGCACTAATAGAAAGAAACCTTTAGAAGTAAAAGTAATAAAGATTCTAGAGTAAATAGAGTATAAGAATATTTTTAAGATTAAATTCTTTCTTAAGTTTATAGGCTATTATTGTATTTAAGTATAGTATTACTCTATAAAAGCTAAGCCTTTTATAATTTTACTTAAGAAAAGTGCTAAGTAAACTTAAGGATTAAACTAGAAGAACGCTATAGAGGTTCTTAAGTATACAATAATAACTACACTAGTTCTTATAATAATTAATCTTAGCTTAAGCACTAGAGAAATTATATTAATAGTTAACGTAAGCTTAAAAGAATAAAGAGTAGTTTTAATATAAATTATTAATAGGTAATAACACTTTATATAATATAAAAGTAGATATTAGAGCAATTTAGAAATTAAGTATAATAGAATAAAGCAGAAATATAGAGCTATTATCTATATATTAAGAAGGCTATAAATTTATCTCTATAGAGTTCTTTTTACTCTAAAGACTAATT
Source organism: Atkinsonella hypoxylon (assembly GCA_000729835.1). Classification (NCBI taxonomy): domain Eukaryota; kingdom Fungi; phylum Ascomycota; class Sordariomycetes; order Hypocreales; family Clavicipitaceae; genus Atkinsonella; species Atkinsonella hypoxylon. The sequence continues at coordinate 45,913 of JFHB01000183.1, forward strand.
CTTAGGTGCTTATACATTAGCTTAATAGCGCTATTAATAACGTTCTAGGCGTGCTTATTATATAATAGATTAGTTACATTATACTATTTAATTTTATAGCTAGATATATTCTAGGAGAAAAGAATAAGATAGCTAATACTTTATTGCGTAAAGAAGGTAGGCCTTTTAATGCATTAAATTAAGTAGCTAAAGGGGATATTAAAGATTTTATTAACTTACAGCTTAACGTTAATAAGATTTAGCTATATAATAGAGTATACTATACTCTTAAGACTTAATAAATTATAGATTTCCTTTTAACATTATAAAGACTATTTAATTTAGATAAAAGTAAGTATAAGTAACTTTATATAAGTGTTAAGCAATACTTCTTAGATAAAGGCCTATTATAGAAGAGACTAACTAGTATAATAAAGAGTTCTACTTTAGTTATTAAAGACTTAATATAATAGAAGAAGATTATTAAGGCTTTATATAAGTAAATAAGTTATAAAGGTGTAGAAGTTATATTTTAAGTAGCTAGAATTAAGTACTTTTAAAAAGAACTCTAGAATATAGTTTAAGTAATAATTTTCTATTGTAAAGTATACTAAAAGTTCGCTCCTTAGAGGCCTAAAGAATTATTAATACTAGTAGCTTTAAGCAACCTAATAAGTAAGATATATATTAACACCTAATATATACTACTTAATTATAGTTTTAAGTACCTTCTAGAAGCAAGATATAACCTTACTAAATAGGTAGAAGCATACTCTATATAGTATACTAATGTTATAGCTATTTAGAAGTTCTTAGTAAAACTAATTATACAATTTAAAGTCTTCTAATTTCTAGTTTTTAATAGAGAGCTAAAAATATATAGAAATCTTAAAAAAGCAATTAAAGCTATTAGAATTAAAGGGATTAAGACATTAGTGTATAATCTAAAAGCTAATTTACCTATTAAAGCTAGTTATTAAACGCTTATATTTACTCTTTTAAAGATAGAAGGTTTTAATAAAAAGTAGTTTAAATTGCTAAATAAAGCACTATTAGTAGACTATATAGCTATATAAGCGTTATATAGTAAATCTACTTTCTACCTAATTTATAGTTAAGAGCTTATTCTTCCTTTAGAAGTTAAATTTCCTACTTAAAGGTTAATTAATTAGTTAGAAGTTATAATAATATAGAATCTCTTTAAAGTAAAAGTTAGAATGCTAGAACAAAAGGAAGTAGATATCTAGAAGGCTTACGTAAAAGTCTTTATATTTAGGTAATACTTAGCTAATTAAATAAACTAGAACTAAGAGGTATTATTGTAAAAGAAGAAAGATTAATTAGTTCTAAAAGATCTAGTTCTTATATATAATATATAAAGGGTTATAGATATATTAATAAAGAAGAAGTTAGTAATACAATAGAATAGTCCTTTTAAAGTATATAGCTAAGCGAAAGTTACTAGCGCCTACTATTTAGAGACTTTAAATAGTATAGTGCTTAATAAGACTATTTCTAGGGATTATATTAAGAAGTTTAGGCTTAATCTAGAGGGATAGTGGACTTCTACTGCTAATAAATAGCTCTATGCTCTACAATATACTGCCTAGTATAGTGAAAACACTAGCAACTTTAAGTAAGATACTAATAAATTGCAGCCTGCTAATGCCTAGTATAATATATTAGATTAAATAGTTTCTAAGGACTATACGTTATAGCTGTACTAAAAAGAGGATTTTAAGGATAATAACGCTAAAGTAGATCTTCTACTATAACGTTATCTAAAGTATATAATAGAAGTTTATCTACTAATAATACCTAAAGAAGAGCGCAGAAGCTATAAGGAGATTAACAACATTATTTAATCTTAGTAATTTACCTGCAACTTTACTAAGATATATAACTTATTGTAGCTTTTACAAAAGCTAATGCTATAGTCCCTATATCTTTAGCTTTAGGGAGAAGAGAGGTTAAGTTTATTTATTTATATATTTAAGACTAACTAAGATTTAATAATAGTACATTAAGATTATTTAAAGATTTAAAGCTAATTAGAATTAAGACTATAAACCTAGATTAAATAGGATATATAAAAAGTTTTTTGTTGGAATCGTTATGACTCCATCGTGCGATTCCGGCACCTGCATGGGTGGATACGACCGCTGATTAGTCGCATCCGCACACTAGTCCCCACTTACATTAGGGTCGCTAATACCCCTTAATTCCCCCTTAACACAACACTATACCTAAGGCATCTAATAGGGTATATAATGTAGCCTCTTTTGCTAGTTAAATACAACTCCTAAATAACTAAATTTAAACCTCTTTAATGTAAATACTAGTGCACTAGTGAATTAGTTATAGAACTAACTTAAAGGAGTATAAATTAAACCCTTAGTCTATTAACACTAATTAGTAGTTGCTTAACTAGAAGTCTTTAGTACAACTAAAGAGATTAGTATAACTAACTATAGATTAGCTAGATTTAGCAAGAAGAGATATAATACTGTTAGCTAGAACCCTTAGCAGCTAATATAACTAGTAAAGTGTGCTAAAGGAAGAGATATCTTTATAATTACTTAGTTACTAAGTTGTATTTACTTATAATAACGTTTTAGTTTAACTAATTATTAATATTAAACTCTTAAGGAATTAAATTACTAGCTAGAACCCTTAGTAGCTAATACTATAGAATTTAACTCCTTTAACTATCTTAGAACTTAGCTAGAAGCTAGCTAAATCTCTCTATCTTTATACTAATTCTATTACACCTACTTTCTCTTTCTATACTACTTAATCTTATCTAATATAATAAGTTTACAATAACTCTAGGTAGATTTATAAGAATCTAAGCAATAACTATAACCTAATAAGCTTCTAGAATAACTTTAAAAGTATTAAAAACTCCTATTAATAGATTAGAACTTAATATATAAAATTAACCTAGAAACTGCTACTACTACTAATTTAAATAATAGAATTACCTTTATAATTAACCTTTATAAAGATTAAAGATTTAGAGATTAAGAACAATAGAAAAACTTTAAATTTAACTTCTATAACTAAAATAAAGACCTATTTTAAAGAGCCTTTACTTTAATTATTAAAGCGTTATACAATTTACTATATAAATATAGAGTCTATATAGGCAGAAGCAGCAGCTAAATTGCTAATTCCCTTAAAAGAGTACTATAGAAAGAGAAACAATCTATATAGCTAGAAGAAGAGATTAATAAATAAGTAGTATTAAGTAAATTCCACTTAAATCTACACCTAAATATAGAACCTATATCTATAGTAAAGAAGCCTTAATCTTCTTTATAAAACCCTCCTTCTATACCTTTAGTACTCTCTTTATTACTTTTGTTAAGTATACTTAGTAATCTAATAGGTATATTAGTAGAAATACTACCTTCTCTCTCTTTACTATAGAATATAAGATTTCTTCTGCTTTTAGCAGTATAATTATTATTTTCTTCTATAATAGATTCTTTTTAAACTAATATAAAGAAAGTTCTTAACCTTATAAAGATCTATAAGGAAAGCAATAAATATAGCAGCAATATATTTAATTTTATTATACTAAAAGTAGTTATCCTTAAAGACCTATACTAATAACTTAATTTCTTAGAACTAGTAATAATAAAGGTATTTCTAGTAATACTAATAGGTAAAGTATATAAATTCTACCTTATAATAATTGCAATAAATATAAGAATAAATTACACCTTTAACTAAATAGTTAAAATTATTAAATAACACTTTAAGACCTTAACTAATAAGTAGTTCTATTGTTAAAGATAGAACAGCATTATATTGCGCAATATAATTGCTAAGAACCCTAATAAATCTATACTTAACTGCCTTAATATAATAATCTAGAACCTTTAAGATATCTATAATAGCCTTTTTAACCCTTTTATAGATAATTCTAAACTTATTAAGTAGACTCTTTAAGCAGTTAAAGGCATCCTTAAATGTAATTAAGCTAAATTTATAACTAATGTAACATTCTAAGAGCTTATTAGTAACCTATAAAAGTTAATTAGTATTGCAGAAGTATAGAAGGAAATTAGCTAATTTTATATTAGATTTAACTAACTTAATATTAATAACGAAGCCCTCTATATAAACTGTTAATATTAACGTTTAAAAGACTTTAGCTATAGCAGAAGTAAGACCTAAAAATAACGCTACTTTATCTATAGAAAAGAAGGATATTAGTTAATAAAGTATAGCAAAAAAGAGCGTTAAGAAGTACAGTAAAGATAGTAGAATAATAAGAAGTATAGAACCTCTTCTTTAAACAGTAAATTTAGAGCCTATCTATAGGCTTATAAAGGATTAAGTAAACCTATATAGAATAATAGTTCTAATAATACTTAAGATATAAGTAAGGTATTTATTAAAGAATTTAATATAGCTAATAAAGGAAAAGCTCCTTAGCTAATAATTATATAATTCTTTACTAATACTATAACTATAAATAATAGAGCTATCTTCTAGAACCTTAAGGAAGAAGCCTACTAGTATATACTACATAAGGAAGACCTATTTATAGAAGATTAATTAAATTCTATAGATCTCTTATTATATTTATTATCTTATATATTAGAAGAACGTTACTCTAGTAAGACATTTAGAGGTATTTTACTTAACACTAAAGCAGCAGAAGTATTAACAGCTAGAATTAACTAAGTATAGGCACTAGTAAAGAAAATGTCTTTATTAAAGATAAATCTATCTAATTAACACTATATAATTACATTTAGCGCAGGATTAGCAACTTTAATAGGCTTTATTATAGTTTTAACAGTCTTTAGCCTAATTATATTCTATATAATTAATATAAGCACCCTGTTCCTATATAGTATTAATAATATAGATAAGATGTATATAAAGCTTAACAACCTTAAAAACATACTAATTTAAGGCAATTAAAAGGTTTCTATTATCTAGAAATAAGGATATCTATAGTAGACTTTAGAAGCTATAGAAGCAGCTATATTCTTTTTATTAAAAAAGTAGATCTATTAACTTTATTGTTAATTTAGGTATCCCTCTATACAACAATTAACAAAGATTCTACAATATATAAGCAAAAATATTAGTAACAATAACGCTATTAATAGAATTATATAAGTTTGCTACTACTGCTAACTTAACAGTAAATTACCTAGTTAATTCTAATTTACGTTAAAAGATAACTATAACTTTAACTACAAAATTATTGTTAATATTATATATTTATACAGCAGCTCTATTCTTTATGTTGTTAATTCTATAACCTTATTCTAAGCAGCCTGCTTTCTAGAACTCTAAAAGTAGAAAGTATAAAATATCTAGAATGCATTAAAAGAATGCTAGATTAATACCTATCTAGACCCTTCTAACTAGATAGTTTATAATGCTAAAAAGAACTTTATATCTACTAAATTCCGCTATTATATATAAATATTGTTCGTTAATATTAATAAAGTTCCTATTAAAGCTTATAACAGTATTAGTAAAGTTAAATAGTACTATAGCCTATTATAAAGAGCTTACAACATTATTAACAACGAATTAGGCACTAATACTAGTATTATAAAGGATTAAAAGCTTTAAATAGCTGTTAAAGCTGTTAATAATTCTATTAGACCTAATAGTCTTATACCTATATTATTAGTCTTTAGTTTCTACCTCTATATAATAGATAATTTACCTTTAAGCCTTTCTATAATATAATAAGCTTTAATTCTACGTAAAGCTACTAATAAAGCCTAAAAGTGCTTAGTATAAAGATAAATTTACAATGCTCTTGCCTCCTACAACAGCCTAAATATAATACCTATACATTTACTGCCTCTACAGTTAGAAGTATATATATAGCGTAAAAAAGAAGGCTAATAAGGCCTCTATAAGCTGCTTGCTATAAATAGCAAAGAATGCACTATATAAATGCCTTATAGCTCTATTTGTTTTTGCATAACTATTATAAAACCCTACTACTATAATAACAATAAATCTAACAATTATTCTGCTGTTTCTAACGTTATACCTAACAAAAGCAATATAGAATCTCTACCTAAAAGTAATTCTATTTTACTAAAGAAGAGAGAAAGACCCTTAAAGGTAAAATAACTAATTAATCTAAACCTAATATAGAAAAGAGGTCCTAAAAGACTAAGAAAAAACCCTTTTTCTATTCTAATTAATTCTATATAAAATTCCTCTACTTCTAATAATAAACTAAATAGATATATTACTATTTCTAGCCTAACTATTAGTAGTCCTTATAATTCTAATCCTAGTAGTAATATTAATCCTACTTATATATTGCTATATAAATCTAGCGATAAAATTTTCCTTTCTATAAAAGAAACAGCAAACTATAACTTAGCTGTATAACTAAGGAAAAACAATAAGATTATAGCAAAAGGTGCTCTATTTAAAGCATTTAACTAAGCTAAAATTAATACACTATTAGCTAAAGATATCTTCTAAATTGTTAAATTTAACCCTACTATATATAATAACTATATCTTTAAATCTTATATAGTTTAAGAAGTTAAAGGAAAAGGAACTATATTACTATATAAGAAGTTAAAACTAGTTATTTAAGGATATAATAACAGCAATAAATTATTAATTTTAATGCAATCCCTAACGATTTAACAAGCTAGTTAACGCCTAATTATAGCACTAGCTCTATCTCTTTAAAAATGCAATATTGTTTTATAGATCTACAATATTATATAGGCTTATATGCAATTTAACACTAATTTAAATAGATTAATTATTGCATAACTTCCTAACTAAATTAAACACCTATATCTCTATAATACAGTAATAGAAGTAATTAAGCCTCTATATAGAATTGCTAAAGCAGGTATATATTAGTAGTCTATATACTTTTGCTACTACTATAATAACTTAAGTATAGTTACATTAATATATAACCTCTACTTACTAATATTAAATAATAATAACTGCTTTAGAATTATTAGAATATAGACTAATAATACACTAGAACTAAGCAATAGAACCTTCTTTAACTATAAGGAATCTAAACTGCAGAAGGCTAATTTTACTATAAAGCTAAAGTAGAGCTTAACAGCAGAAACACTACTAATTTTTAACAGATATATATTAACTAAATCTAATAATAGCACTTTAACTCTTTACTAGAAAGGTTAAAGTAAGAGGATTTAACCTATTAATACTACTAGTGTTAATATAGATTTAACAAAACAATAGTACATTAAGCAATAAGCCTGCAGTATATATATTACTATAATCTATTAACTAGAAGCTATATTTAACCTTTCTATTGCTGTATAACAGTAAGATATTACAATTAACGATATTAAACAACTAAATAAGAGGCTTTAATAGCAGATTAACAACTAGACCTATAGATTACAATATATTTTAATAGACCTTCTCTCTGCTAAATTATATATATTTATTAATAAATCCTTTATAAATAATAAAGATTTAAGCTTCTAGATAGAATATATAATTATTCTAGGCAATAAAGGAGCTTATAAAGAGAACGCTAAATTTATAATAAAAGGCAATATTATTATATACAGCTTCGTTAAAAGCAAGAGAGTTATAAGGAGCGCGCTTACATTAGAACTATATAGTATAGTGTAAGGTATAAATGTATTGTATGCTATTAGCACTACGTTAAATATAGTAATAAAGTAGCTATAGATACTACTAATTCTACTAGTAGTCTATATAGATTCGTTCTTGTTATATAAATGCCTTATAAAGCTTAGTACAATAAAGGAAAAGAGATTAATAATTAATATTATAGCGCTACATTAATTATATAAAAGGCGTAAAATCGACGAAATCTATTAAATTAACAGTAAAGATAATATTGCTAATTTAATAACAAAAGTAACGCTAAATAAGACTCTTAAATTCTTTATTAACAACAATAAAGCTAATATATAGGTAGAAGGCTAGGTAAAAAGACCTACAAATTAATATAGAAGGATATTAGATTTATTATTACTTATTCCTTTAATCTATTTTGTTATTACTATAACTGTTAGAGTTACTTTACTAGTACAATAAAAAGAGAGACTACTAGTGTTAGAATTGTTATAACTCTATTGTGCGATTCCAGCACCTATATAGGTAGATACAACCGCTAATTAGTTGCATCTGCACACTAGTCCCCACTTACATTAGGGTCGCTAATACCCCTTAATTCCCCCTTAACACAACACTATGCCTAAGGCATATAAGGCATCTAACGGGGTATATAATATAGCCTCTTTTGCTAGTTAGATATAACTCCTAGATAACCGAATTTAAACCTCTTTGATGTAAATACTAGTGCACTAGTGAATTAATCATAGGACCGACTCGAAGGAGTATAAATTAGACCCTTAGTCTGTCGACATTTTTAAAGACTACTAAAAATAAGTATAGTTCTATTCTATTTTAATTAGGGAGGCTGCTTAGCCTTTACCCTTTTTTTGTTTTTTTTATCTTTTAACTTAGGCAATTTATACTTAATCTTCTAGCGAAATTCTAGCAGTCCTAATATCTAGGGGAAAGGGTAAGGAATATTAACTGCTATAAAGGGAGAAAGATTCTTGCAAAGGACCTCCTAGAGCCTTAGAAGGATAAATAGTTAATCTACCTAGTCTTTACCCTAGAACGTTATAAAAGGAGCATTATAGTAAATCTAGCTGTAGTTACTATAACCTTTTGCGAATTGCTACTTACAGCTTACAGCAGCAGAGCTACTCTAGATGCAATTGCTGCATAAGCTGCTATAGATATCCTTAAGAGAGGTATAGCTGTAAAATAGAAAGTAGATATATTCCCTAAATAAGGTAACTATCTAAAGATATATATTAGTGCAATAAGAGCAAAATACACTATTCTCTTTACTAAAGAATAAAATTAAAAGGGCTTTATAGTGCTCTTAATAATTAGTAAGTATATAATAGAAATATCTATAAGGATAAGCTATCTTAGTTAAAATAAAGACAAAGTTCTTAACGTTTAATTCTAGTGCAACCTTATATAAAAGAGAGCCTTCTCTTGCAGTACTATTAATAAACTAAGCCTTAAGATTCTAATTGTAAAAGAATTTAATAGCTCTTAGAGGTACATTAGGTATAGAACTCTATTAAAAAGCGACTTTAGTGTATATTAGGTATCTATTAGCATTAATGTTATTGCCCCTATAGACTTAAAGCTTAAAGGTAAATTTATACTAAGAAGGTAAGGTTTATTAGTATAATAAGAGAATAGAAGTATAATTAAAAGCTTTTTTATAAAAGGCTTACTATATTAATAAACGTTATTAAAGGAAAGATATCTATTTAACTATTTTAAGAGAGAGTAACCTAATAAGAGAGAGCAGTAAAAGGGATTCTTTTACTAATAATATCTTATATATTTACAAGATTCTTGCGGTTTTAAGGAAGCTTTTTAGTTATAATTAAATAATTAAAGGTGCTAATAAAGATAATAAGAAAGAGGCTATATAAGAAGGTAGTTGTAAGAAGAAAGAAGAAAGATAAATATAATTAGTTAAAAAGAATATTATAAATTACTTAATAAGTTTGCAGCTATTAAAGTCTTAGTATATATTTACTGTTAGCCTCTGCTAAATTACAACAATTATAGATAGCTATTAACTAAGGATTTATTAAGATAATACTAGCTATAATATAGCCTATATTTCTACTCTCTCTCTCTCTTTATTCCTTTATTCTTATAATATTTTTATTATAAGTACCTACCTAAGCTCTTTTTTACCTTTAATTTTTTAAAAGCTATTTAATCTCTACTGCTAAAATAGAAGATAAATACTAGAAACCTATTTCTAAGACTAGCTTTAGAGTTATATATAAGGGATAAATGCATTACTTTAGGACGTTAAAGAACCTACTAATGTACTACATTACAGTGTAAGTCTATAAGCTAGTTAGCAATTTCTTTTGCATAGAAGAGCGAGATTAAGTGGATTTACCTCTTAAGAAGCTCTATAAGCGCTAGCTGCCTCTCTTTTAGCAACGTTTTAAGTAGCCTCCTTTTAGCCTGCTACTTTATTAGGATTACAATTTAGATAATGTTAAAAATAAGCTACCCTGTATAGCCTATTTTTATGCCTACTAGTTGCTTTATCACGTGACCCTCATTAGGTCTTGTTACGTTAATTTTTGGTAGAGATATCGCTGTTACTAGATGCGAAACATCTAGAATCGACTAAGGCAAAGTTGCCTAACCTATAGTCAACTTTAACAGCGATTTTCTCTACAACTAGCAATGGTAGAAATTCAAGAAGTATACCATTCGAAAGCTAAGAATTAGGGCTATCTAATAGTATAATTGTTGGATAGAGTTGCTTATAAGGGTTGCTTGTTATTAGTAGAATTTGTTAAATTGTGCACGTAAGCGTCTTGTTTATATAGCTGTAAGTCGATTTTTTTGTTTTTATATAGTAAATCTTTTTGCGGAAATTATAAAGTAGCCTATAAGCCCCTTCTAGCGACTACAGCCTGCCGATATAGTCAGTAGGTCTATAAAGGACTAGAAAGATTTAAGATCCTACCCTCACTTATTTGTTACAGCGCTCTTAATATAAGATACCACTATTATTATAGTTATCTACTGCCTCTACGTAATTTATACTATACACTACAGCTTAATTTAGGCTGCTGCTGCTTCCACTACGTAATAATTGCTAAGAGCAATTACAGGTGCTAAATATAAGAGACCACTACCCTCTTCTATCTAGTCCTGTAATCCCTATTATTTTCAATAGGTTATAAGCCTGGAAGACCTATCTGCAAGCTGTTAGCCCGCTGAAATCTACTATTGTGTACTGTATTACCCACTAGAAGCTATATTAAGACCTGCGCTAGCAGCTATTGCTGCTAAAATTATTAGTAGCTTGCTGGAAGCTATTAATACCTGCTGTATATACATCGCTAGCCACTATACTGGTGTTTTTATTCTGCCCACCCTGTGCCTCCTGCACTAGTCCTATACACCCTGTGTATATACACTTTTAAAGCTATTCTTAATAGCTAGGTTCTATTGTTGTGCAACATCAAAATATACACATCTGCATATATTACATTTGCACTGCGAATCGTTTTATTAGGCACTGCCTAATTAATTATTTCTATTAAGAAATAAGCTTAGCGCTGCACTGTATCGCTTGTTGTTGTTATTATATTGTGCACCCTATGCACCTCTGTTAGTAGCTATACTACAATTTGTAGTGCACGCCTAACAGCTCTTGTTGCTGTTAGATATTCCTGTGTTTCCGGTTGCAGAATCAATTTGTGTAGTAATCCTACTGGTTAGGATTTTGAAGTAGGAATTAGCTAGATATCCCTAAATTGGCTGTGCCTAGGTCTCCACTGATTTGTTGGAACCTAATTAGAGAAGAATCTCCTGAATTTTTTAGCTAAAAATAGCTAGGACTGTGTTTTGTGCCCCTCGCGACCGCTTATCAATCTGGTCTACTATACAAATTGTATACGCATACAGATCGCGATATAACGCAGCCTTAGAGCCCGTTATACCTATTACGAAAGAAATTGGAGAAAAATCTCAGTATAATTTCTGAAAATATAGGGCACTTCTAGCCTATATTTAGTAAGAATTATTACTGTTATTTACTACTATTTCCACTGTAATTTAGCTATAATTAGCTATAAAAGAGCGTTAAATTAGCTACTTTTTAAACCCTTAAAATAGCACTAAAAGGAACAAGCAAAGGAAAGAGCATAAGCCCTAAAAGGGGTAGTGGTTCTAGTACACTAGCTATAGCTGCTGCTACTAGCTTTCCTAGTCCAACAAGGTCCCTCCCTCAGCTAGTAGATTTCTCTTCTAATAAAGAAGATTATACAGCTAAGAAGGCTCTAAAAGAAGCTAGATTAGCTTCTAAAAGAGTAGTGTAAGTCTATAATGTTTAAGCTAATCTAAAAGCTTAAATAGATAAGCAACAAGAGACCCTAAATAGATTTATTAGGCATAGTGAAGCAAAATAAAGCCAAAATAAAGGTAATATAGCTAATTTACTAAGTAAATTAGATACTATAATTACATCTATAGGTAATCTCTCTATAGGGTCTCCCTCTAAGGTAGTAGATCCTGTTACTTCTAAAAGAGCTTCTAAAGTCTCTTTTAAAGCCCCTAAACCTTCTAGTTCTAATAGTGCTACTTTTCTGCCTACTTTTAATGAAGGCACTATAAAAGAGCTAAATAAGAAGGTCCACTTAATTCTAGAGGCTACTAAGCTAAAAGGCCCTAAAAATTTTAAACAGTAAAAGCAAGCTTTAACTATTTAATTTAAGGCCCTAGGATTCCCTTAATTTATTAATAATCCTAGTATAGCTAGTACGTTAGTAGATTTAGAGCAAGCTATTATCCTTATAATTATAAGAGATAGTTGCTAATCTAGACCTTAAGCTGCTATAAGCTAGCATAAGTTCCCTGTAGATGCCTATAACGTTCTAGTTAGGCAATATTCGCAGAGTGCTAAAATACAACATAGTACGCTATATACTAGTTATTACAACTTATCGTTTTCGAACTATAAGGGATCTTTAGAGGCCTTTAATGCTAAATTTAATAATTTACTAGCTAGATTACAGCTCTATAGTGTAGCTATTAATTCTATTAACTAGGTAAATTATTATATTAATGCTTTAAAGAAGACCTTCTCTAGCTAGGCTAAAAGGCAGCAATATTCTATTAGAGCTGCTAGAGCACAAGGTCTATCTGTAAAAATGCTAAATTTACAGTTCCTTATAGCTAACTTATTAGAAGAATAAAGAGATAAAAGCTCCTCTATATCTAAGGCTCTTAGTTATAAAGCTTCTAATTCTAATAGTTCTAATAATAATAAAGCTAATAAAGGAAAGAATCCTCTTAATTAGAAGAAGAATTCTAATTCTAATTCTAACAATTCTAATGCCTCTAAAGAAAAAGATTAAGATAAAGCCTCTAAGAATAAGAAGAAGTGGAAGGGCCGAAGAAGAAGTAACAAAAACTCTAGAAATAAGGATAGAGAAGCTGCTTTTGCTATAGGTTGTTATAACCTATCTACTAGCAACTAGGATACTATAGATTCCAATAGTGAATCTAGCAGTTCTAGTAGTAATAATTCTTACGATTTAGATACAGAATCCACTACTAGTAATACTAGTACTACTAGTAATAATACCCCTTCTTTTAACTATTTTAATAGAATAATTAAAAACTCCTTATTATACAATATAGGTTCTACCTGTTATATAGTTAACAATAAGGCATTTTTTAGGACTTTTAAGCCTATAAAAAAGGGTAAAACTGCACCTATTGCTACTAGAGGAGGTCCTATTTATCCTAAAGGATAGGGAACTGCTGTATTCTAGGTACTAGTTAGTATAAATCCAGCTAAATACAGGCCTTTAGCTCTAAAGGATGCTCTATATTGCCTAGGTTTAGATACCAACCTAATTAGTGGTCTAAAGCACTATTTAATAGGGGGCACTCTCCTTAGAAATTAGCTATTTCTAGCTAATAGAAGCTGCTGTAGGCTTCTAAATCCCAAAAAGTATAGTTTCTTCTTACAGCTTAAGGGGCAAGAGACCCCTAAAGTGTATAAAAACCACGCTAATCTCTCTTATATAGGATTTCTAGCTAGCAATAGTTATAATAGCAGTTATAATGCTAGTTATTCTATAGAGGTTTAAATCCCTTAACAGCCTAGTTTTAATCTAGAGGAATATAGCTAAATCGAGGAATTATCTAATTTTAAAGAAGAAGATAATACTAATAACAATGCTATAGAGCTATTAGCCCTAGTTCCTAAACGGGCTCCTAGTTAGATTCCTTCTAATAATAGGGATTTAGAAGGTCTAAATCCTAAGTTGCTAGATATTAGAGGAAGTGGCTGTCTAGATCCCTTAAATAAGGCCTATAGTTCTTAAGAGATCTAGCAAGATAGGGAGCAACAGGAAGCTAGCTCTAATAATAATTCTAGTAACCCTATAGCTTCTTCTTCCTATAAGAAGCTCCTAGAATTAGCTGCTACTTAGCACGTTAGATTAGGGCATATAGGACTCCCTTTACTAAAGAAGACTGCTTCTATTACTAAAGGTATTCCTAATTTTACAAAAATTAAGGAAAAGGATTTTAACTGCCTAGCTTACAACTAAGCTAAAGCTATTAGAAGACCTAGCAAGCATGCTATTCCTAACCCCCCTAGATGTTTAGATATTATAGAGGGAGATACTGTTAAAATAGAGCCTATACTGCACAATAAGAGGCCTCTAGTTCTTTTTCTAATTAATAGAAAATTACGGTATAAGTAGTCTTTTAATCTAGCTAATAAAGAGGGTTCTACTCTCTATAGCTATATTAAAGGCTTCTTTAAGGAATTAAAAAACCAGTATAACTGCTACCCTAAACACCTTTATTTTAATAGTAGTATAGAAATTAATACTAGGTTGTAAGCTTAGCTATCTTCTAAGGGTATTTACTTTAGCACCTCTTGCCCCTATATTTACAAACAGAATAGGCTAATAGAGAGAGCTATAAGGGTACTTCTAGACCGTTTACGTGCTACTCTACAGTGGTTACAATTACCTCTATATCTATAGTCTTACATTCTTCCTGCTATAGTGGATTTAGTTAATACTACTGCGAATAGTACTAAACCACTAAGTTCTAAACAGCTATATCTAGCTAATTTAGAGCCTTCTAGGACCTATAAGCCTAATTTTACCAAAATAAGGGCTATAGGCTTCTATTGCGAAGTTCTAATTCCTTTAGAACAACAATCTAGGTTGCAGAAGCTAGCTAAAAGAACTATTCCTAGTAGACTTTTAGCTATACTAGGTTCTAATGTATATTTAATATATATTCCCTCTAAACGAGCTGTTATAAAGACTAGCTTCGTTAAAATTATAGAAGGAATAGGTTCTATTTTATAGGGCATCCCTAAGGTTCCTATTAGTTCTATAGTAAATAATCCTTTAGAGGGAGAAATCGATAACCAGCAATTAGTGGATAATTATACTCCTAAGTATCCTTATCCTAGTTATCTAGATGTGCTAAATTATCCACTAGAACCTATAGATTAAGCTCTTCTACTAAGCAACCCTATAGAAGCTATAGAGGCCCCTAAAGCCCCTATACCTATAGAAACACCTATAGAAGCTACTATAGAAGCTAAAGCTAATGCTGATGCTATAGATTTAGATAGAGACATATTTTCCTTAATTAAGGATCTATGCTTTAAGGCAAGGACTAAAGCAGCTATTACTTCTAATAGTAATAAGGATAAACTTCCTAACACATAGAAGCAAGCCCTAAAAAGCTCTGCTAAGCAGCATTAAATAGAAGCTACCTATAGCGAATTTAAGCAGCTATTAGCTGCTAGAACCTTTAAATTTATAGAGAAAGACTAAGTACCTAAGGGCTAAAGAGTTCTAAAGAATAGGCTTATTTATAGGCTTAAAAAGGATAAAGAAAATAATTCTATTAAATATAAGGCCTGCCTTATTGCTAAGAGATTTATACAAATAGAAGGTTAAGACTATCTAGAGACCTTTGCTGTAACTAGTATTCCTTCTAGCTAGCGTATATTATTAGCCCTTACAGCTTTTAATAACTAGGAAGTTAAGTAAATTAACTTTATAGAAGCGTTTTTAAATAGCAAGCTAAAGGAAGCTATTTATATAGAAATCCTAGATAGATTCGTTGAATTTGCAGAAGCAACACTATTAGTAGCTAAGCTACTAAAAAGCTGTAATTATAAGCCCTCTAAAGAGCAAGTAATTAAGCTAGAAAAATCCCTCTATAGTTTAAAGTAAAGTCCTAGAGAATAGCAGTAAATTCTAACAGAATTACTTTAAAAGCATAGATTTAAACCTCTTATATTAGACCTAGCAGTCTTTTATAACCTAGCTACATCTATGTATATTGCTACTTACGTAGATAACTGTCTTCTAATTGGTCTAAATCTAAGCTATATTAACAAGCTAAAGAAGTTATTATATAAAGCTTATCTAATAGAAGATAGAGGACTAGTAGAATTCTTTCTAGGTGTATAAATCACCTATAATAGGTCTAAAAGGTCTATTAAAATTCACTAATCTTAATATATCCTTAAAGCCCTAGAAAGATTCAAAATGCTAAATACTAAGCTAGCTTCTATCCCTATATAGCTAGGAATTCTAAAGCAACTAGTTATAAAACTTCTCTTAAAATCCAATTATAAGCTTTATTAGAGCATAATAGGCACTATAATATACTTAATGTTGCTAACTAGGGCTAATATTGCTTTTTTTATTTAGTAGCTATTAACCTTTCTAGCTAAGCCCTATATAGAGCACCTAAACGCCTTTAAGCACCTCTTAAGGTACTTAAGTAGTACTAGAAGCTTTACTATTATTTATAAGCATTCTATACTACTAGGGTCCTCTTCTAAAGCTTCTAGCTCTAAAGAAGTACTTAAGACCCTCCTTAGTTATTATAATAGCGATTTTACTAGTAATAAAACCTCTTCTAAATTAACCTATACTTATCTATATAAGCTAGCTAGTAGACCTATTAGCTAGAAATTAAAGAAAGCTAGTACTATTGCTCTTTCTATATTAAAAGTAGAATCTAATGCATTATCTAAAGCTATAAGGGAATTAGAGTAGCTTTATAGCCTTTTTAAGGAGATAAAGCTACCTTTAACCCCTTCTATTTCTATTAGGTGTAATAATTAAGGCGCTATAGTTACTGCTTACAACTTAACGTTATATAGTAGAACTAAGTACACCCTTTTAAAGTTTAACTACATTAGGGAAAAGATTTATAAAGGTATAGCTAAGGTTAGTTATATTAATATAAATTAGATGCTAGTAGATAGCCTAACTAAGCCTTTTGCTATTTAAAAGCATTAATAATTTATTAAGTTACTAAAGCTTTCTAGCTAGCTTATAAAAGCAATAAAAACACTTAAAAAATCGAAAAGCAACAAAAAAACAGTTAAAAATCAAAAACAATAAAAACAATTAACAACAACTAGTTATATTTAACTATAACTACCCTAGAATTGCTGGAATTAGTTATATTATTTAGTTCTGTTATTAGTACTATATTTCGTTAGTTAATTCTAACTTAAATATCCTTTAAAGGAGCTAAGTTGC
>JFHB01000184.1:0-62797 GCA_000729835.1 Atkinsonella hypoxylon
GTGCCTTGGGGATGCTGGGCTGCGTTGCTTGGAGGGTTGGCCTGCACGGGGGCTCGTTCCCGGCGCGGGAGAAGGAGGGATTGCGAGGGCGTTCCGTGGGGTGAGCATTTGTCTTTCTTCTTTCTTTGCTGCAAAGTAGTGTTTTTTTTTTTTTTGCGGAGGAGGAGGAGGAGGAGGAGGAGGAGGCAATGCTGTAAGCTGGGCTTGCGGGACGGCATGGCGAGACAAGGGAAGCTGGTCGTACGCTGTAATTGTACCTCATCGAGACGCAAGGTTGTTGATAACCCTATCATTATTGCTTGAGCTAGCTTGCATACGTGCAAATATCCCGCGGACAAGAAACGCACACTCCATAACGCCTACTCCATATGTACTTCGTTGCTCAAGACACCAACACCAACCAACGTTGCACCGCCTGGACTAGACAACTCACTTGAGTTACTCGTCATCATCCGTCGTTTCCATCATTCCATCGCCGTCATCATCATCGAGCAGGGTCCGTCTCCTAGTCACCCTCCCTTTGCCCTTGTCCATCATGCCACCCCCGACTCTGTGACCATTCACCTTTTGCGTCGCCTCAATCTTTCGCTGATGGAGATGATGCTCAAAATCGGCGAGGTCGTCAGCATCTTCCTCGGCTGCACCGTCTATCAAGACCGTCTCCTCCAGAGCCCTGTTCAGAAGCTCCGTCGAGATGCTATCTTGCGGGTTGATGGCCAGTGCTTGGTGCAACACCGCCACTGCTTCCTCTGGCCGATTCTGCTCCATCAGTATGAGCCCCTTGGCGCTGAAGATCGCGGCGTCCTTACCGCCAAGTCTGAGCACCTCGTCAAAGAGATCTAACGCCTTGTTGAACCGCCCAAGTCGCCGGTATGCATGGGCCAGATTGGTCTTGGCGGAAAGCCATGCTGATGGTTCGCTGTTGATTTCCTCAGCTATGTCGAGTGCTGCTGTGAAATACTGCACCGCTTCCTTGGGCCGGTCTTGGTGATACTTGACAATGCCCATCTCGTTCAGCAGCAGGGGATCCGTCTTGCACAAGCCATAGGCTGTTTTGAGAAATTCTTCCGCTAACGCCATATTATTGAGAGCATGATTTTGCATGCCGAGAAAAATCTGCGGCAAATGTGTACCCATGAATAGTCGCGCCGCCGTGGAATACGCAGATATGGCTTGGTCGTGCTCACCCTCTGCGGCAAATGTATGAGCGAATCCTATCCAAGCTGGCCCAAAGTGAGCATCCATCATACTAGCTTTGCTGAAGTACCGACGAGCTTCTGCGATTTTGTCAATAGCAAAATAGTAGACTCCCACCGCCAGCCATGTGCATGGTTGTTCCGGATGCGTATCAGCTAGGTCATGCGCCACCAGGAACAACAGGTTCTTCATCTTGAGCTCATACAGGCAAGCCAAGTGTACTGGATACACTGAGAAATTGTATTTATCCTCTTGCAGAATAGCGTTGGTTATGGCGAGAGCGTCTTGGTAGCGGCATTGCGTATAGAGGAGATCGGCTCGCGCGAGTTGAAGATCGGGATTCGTCGAGAGGTGATAATGCGTTGACAGTGAGTCGTAGGCGGTCTCGAATGAGGCAGGGTTTCGGTACTTGGACAATCGCGTCGTGTAGAGCATCTTGGTGAAATCTGCAGCCTCTTGAGATGACGATACGTCTCCAGATACTGTGATGGAATCAAAGTCCAAGCTTTCAAGGAACTGCCACTCCTCGTCCGGCGACAATAAAGAGTTCTTCATGAGCTGTTGGAAAGCCTCAAAGCACCTGACGTCGATTCGTACAGCATCCTTATAGCACTCTTTGGCTCGGTCGAAAGCGTTTTGCTTGGCATAACAAATTCCCCTTAGAAAACACATTGCGGCCTCAAACCGTCTGTTTGCGGCTTCCTCCTCGTCGACTTCATCATCGCGTCTTCGGCTGCTGTGACGCGGTTGCTGCTTGCGCTTGTTGCTACCACCGTTGGAAATCAGGTGTGTAGGGTTTCTCTCCCCGAGAACGGCGAGCGCTTCTTCGTAGCGAGATTGCTTGATAAGACAATGACCTGCGAGATATCGGCACGATGGATTTCGGGAGATAAGGTCCTGTTTTGAAAGGAAGGCTTGGGCCCGTGTGTGGTTGCCCGTAGCAAAATGGACTTGGGCTAGCCAAAAAGCGTCTTGGTCGTCGTCTGCGCAACAGGGGCAATGTCATTAGGCTGCGTTCGGGAGAAGACGGGATGAGGTTGAGAGGAGAATACCAACTGGTCAATGCTAAGAGCTTATCACCGATAAATATGGCCGATTCATATTGGGCTTTGTTTAAAGCATCCTGCCGCCAATCCCTCAGAAACTTTTCCATGGCGTGGCGGCATGTGTCGACGTGGCTCCCAAGAAATTGAGAAGTAGAAAATCGAGAATTCGCAAACGCTGGAGGCCCCTGCTTAAATCCGAATTCGGAAACAGCCCCTCTCCTGTTTGATACAGACAGGAAGAGGAAAAAAAAAAAGAGTCAAGCGCTTGATGGAAGTTGCGCTTGTCCAGGTCTTCAATTCATCATGTCGATGCGAGCGCGACCGGCGAGCGCATCAGTAGTTAGGCCGCGGATCGCGAGACGCTCTGGGGGCGTGATCGACACGAAATAGCGGGGTACACCCACTGTAGGTGCAGACCTGGTGGTCCCGTCTCGCCCCTCCAATGATTGTTCAATTGTTCCGGCGCTGGCAAGAAGTGGCGACCGCCGATATGGCAATTCTGTGCAGCCTCCTCACACAATAACACAAAGAACAAATTTTGAACCCAAGTCACTTTCGTCTTGCCAGGTACTCTTGGACGTCCAACAGATATATCTCTCTGTCCGAAATTTTAGTCAGTTGCCCTGCTACAGCAATCCCAGTCGATTCAGATTGCCTCTGAATCCACAATGGGCTCTACCTTGCCCGTCCGATCAGCGGCCCTCGCCCGCGACACCAACGAAACCAAGATTCAACTCGCCATCAATCTCGACGGCGGCGAATTCCCAGCCAACACCGACGCCCGCCTCCTAAAAGCCACGAGTGGCCATGCTTCACAATCTAGCAAATCACAGATTATTTCAGTCAACACTGGAATCGGTTTCCTCGATCATATGCTTCATGCTTTGGCCAAGCATGCTGGCTGGAGCTTTGCCATCAATTGCGCAGGAGATCTTCATAGCACGTATTTCACTTGCCTTCATCACCTCAATCATCCATGATACTGACATTCTTATTTCATAGTTGATGACCATCACACCGCCGAAGACTGCTGTATCGCTCTTGGCTACGCCTTCAACCAAGCACTTGGCAACCTTGCCGGTGTTGCTCGATTCGGTTATGCATACGCCCCTCTCGACGAAGCCTTGTCTCGAGCGGTCGTCGATCTTTCGAATCGCCCGTACAGCGTCATTGATCTAGGGTTGAAGAGAGAGTGGCTTGGCAAGCTCAGTACGGAGATGGTACCACACTGCTTGCAGAGCTTTGCCCAGGGCGCTCGCTTCACGTTGCACGTCGACTGCCTGCGAGGGGATAATGACCACCATAGAGCAGAGAGTGCGTTCAAGGCTCTCGCGGTGGCCATTAAGATGGCCACCACTCGGGTCAAGGGTAAGGAGGGTGAGGTTCCTAGCACGAAGGGAACCCTGAGCGCTTAGGGAGTAAGTTGTCGCATGTTTTGGTGATTTTGTGGCGTAGAAGGGAGGAGGGCATTTTGTCTATTGTAGAGCCCATCTTAAGGTTATGATCCAGGAGCACGAACGGCATTTCTGCGCGCGTATGTACACCTTTAACTGGACATGAAATGATTTTTGGGATCGAGCTATTCGTAGTTCCCATACAGCAAGTGCCCCTTAACACGGTAAATCAAAGCCTTCGACTTATGTACGATAATCACCATTAATAGTGACATAGTCATGGCTGAAATCGCACGTCCAATGCACAGCATTCTTATCTCCGGTTCCCAGTTTGACGAGAATTTCCAAATCCTCCATTTCCAAAATCTCGCTGGCGCGCTGCTCATCAACCTGCTCGGGCTCACCATTCACAAGTAGTTTGAGCTCTTTCGACCCATCGGTTGGAATGAAAGAAACATTAGTTTTCTCGGGGACAATCTCAGGGACATCGTTCACAGGTTGACCGGGCTTCGAGATAAGAGCATAGCCCGCGGCGCACAAGATGCGTCCCCAGTTCGCGTCCTTTCCATACAAAGCTGTTTTGACGAGTGGCGAGAGGGCGATGGACCGAGCAACTTGGCGCGCAGACTCCTCGGAGGCACTATCGACGACGCGGATGGTAACAAACTTGGTGGCACCTTCGCCATCGCGAACGATAAACTTGGCCAGATCGATTGCGAAATCCGTCAACACGATCTGGAAAGCCTCGTAATCGGCAGAATGTTGTGATGAGACTTCCTTGCCACCAGCAGCACCGTTAGCCAAAAGAGCAACAGTGTCATTGGTAGAAGTATCGCCATCCACGGTAATGGAGTTGAATGACCGATCGACAGCATGCCGGAGGGCATTTTTCATGATGCCCGGTGCAATCGGAACATCCGTGGCCAAGATGGTCAGCAAAGTGGCCATATTGGGCGCGAGCATACCAGCGCCCTTAGTCATGCCCGCGATGCGGTACTCGATGCCTGGTGAAGACGGGAGACTGAATGGCTTGGACATCAACTTGGGAAACGTATCCGTGGTGCAGATAGCCTTGGCGCAACTCAACCAGTCCTTGTGTTGATCGCCAGCTTTCTGCACAGCGTTGGGGATATGATCCACGATCTTTTGGATGGGCAGCCTGCAGTTTTGCGTCAGGATCCAGCCAGTGAGAAGAAGAATAAAAAGTTCAACTGTCCAGAGACACCTCTCTCACCTTTGTCCAATGACTCCTGTACTCATCACAATCGTCGAGCCTTCCTTGCCGACCCTCTTGTCCGTTGTCTCTGCCATCTTCGCGGCATCCTGGAGGCCTCCGATACCGGTCACGGCGTTGGCATTGCCAGAATTGACAATGACGCTTCGCAGCCCAGCATTGGCCTTGCTTTGAAGCAGTTTTCGACTAAAAGTCACAGGGGCGGCTTGGAACTTGTTCTTGGTGAAGACGGCAGCGGCAGAGCAATCGCGATCTGAAGTGACGAGCGCAATGTCGGGCTTGCTCGTATTACCGGGTTTGACGCCACAGAAGACACCGGAGGCTGAGAAGCCCTTGGGGTACGTGCCTGAAGTTGGCACGTATTTAAGCTTGGCAGCTGGAATCGTGCTGCCTAGGTTGACGGAATAAGCACGCGTAAACCTCATATTGGAAGAAGCTGACGCGCGTGGGGGCACTACCTATCCTAGGTAGCTAGGTGAGTAGGGAAGAAGGTTTCGAGGGTTGGGCTTTTTCCACATGCAGGATGATAGTTACATGGTGGCCGTGGCCGATAGGAGGGGATTTGCGATTTACAGCGCATGGTAGATGGTAGGCAGCATGAGTCACCGCAGAACTGCAATCAGAATGAGAGAACAACCTGGCTACCATAAGTTACATTACATGCTATGTTCATGGTTCATGGAGTTTTAGGTGGTACCTTGAGTGTAACTTGAGAAGAGGTGCCGACTACCTACCTAGGTACCTAGTGGCTATAGAAGCTGCACCTCGCTCATTGGCCCTGAGTGTATTTTTACGCTGGCAGATGGCAGGCAACTGATGACAGCCTTCCAGCTTCCAGGCACCAGGGCAGCCGCGCACACACTTCTAGGAGAACCAGCCAATTGGAGGCCGCATCCCCTTGCTAGCTTACACTCGAGTGAATCACCAGAACTTACCTAAGCACAGATCCCTCTGGGCAAAAAAATTTGGCTATAAAGTCTTGTCATGCCCCTCAGCCTTTTTTTTTTTTTCCTTTCCTCTCCATCCGAGTGCACGGGCGTCTTCCTTCTCCGTGAAGCGATAAGCTGAGAGAGGAATTTTGCTAGTTGAAAACTAAATTCAAACCGCTCCTGTTCAATTTATTGGGCAGGGAATTTTTGGAACCTTTTGAACTTCTCATCTTTCATTGCGATTCGGTCTACTGGGCTGACGTGAAGAAGGAATCCTGGGCTTTGAGACTTGAAGTTACAGCGTTGGGCATCGTATCGTATCGCTATGAGAAGAGTAGGGTGCTACGGTCCGGGATACGTTGTGTCGAATATGTCGATACCATATAGAATTCGTGCGAGAGTACTAAATGCATGATGCTGTTGATTTTTAAAGACGCATTAATCAGTGAGGCTGTTGTGTGCATATGCTTGAGTGACTGGATCTTCCTGCTTTGTTCGTAATAAAGTGGATGCTGAACCTGACTCCCAAGATAATTAGCGAGAACATGCCTTATGATGAAGCTAGACCCTTTTCGAAAAAAATTGATAGAAACTAGGAACACGGAGTGCGTTAGATCCCGTCGTAATATTTGGAGTGCAGTTCGAGTGCGGCCCTGCCATGCGCTGTGGTGGGGGCCCTGCTTGCAGGTGACTCAAACTTTCGTCCCAACTGCCTGTTCAAAGTTAACGACGCCTTCAACACATGTGATTTGAGTTCCTTTGCAAAGCGTGAATCACTTACGCACTATACATGTCTTAACAGCCACGGTGCACAGCTGCTATTCCGCTCCTGCTGTTGCTGCCATTACAAGTCGTCGACCAACTTTTCGTCATCAATATCGTGTCCCTCTCGAACGCCAACCCACGAACCGCTCATTTGCGTTGCGAATCCGCCCCGATGGCTGCTGAGGGAGGACAGCCCGCCGGGGCAGGCGCATCCGCAGCTAAAAAGGATCAGAAGCCCCAGGGCCAGACGAGGCCTAGGCCTCCGTCAAAAGACCAATCAGCTCCCGGTGATCCAGCAGTCGGGGAAAAGACGCTGTCGAATGCTGAATTGAAGAAGAAGAAGCAAGAAGAGAAAGCTGCGAGAAGAGCGCAAGCAAAAGCTGCGGTAGCATCTCAGCCTGCTGCCGGAGCTTCAGGAGCACACGGACCTGTGGAGGGGGGTAAGTCTGGGGGCAAAGCTAAGGTGAACGCCAAGCAGGGAGGACTTCCTGTTCCTGGTGGATATCATCGAACTACTCCAAGAGGTGTGCCGCCGCCTGTTGTGAAAGAGGTGGTTAAGCCCAAGATTCCAGAGTGTTTCAGTCATCTATCCATGGCAAAACGCATCTCCATGACGCACGCCGACAAAGACGTGAACCCAGTCGTATTGGTCTTGGGACAGCAGATGGCTACATTTGCCATCAGTGATAGCACCACGCGGCTCGAGGCCACTCTGCTCGCATTCAAGAAGGTGCGTGCATTGACTCGTCTTTTTCTGTGTTTGAATCCATTCTCCAACGGAGAAAAATGGCATGTACTTACAACGTCCGGATTGAACAGGTCATCGAATCCTACACTACGCCCCTTGGAAACACATTTTCTCGACATTTCACCTCTCACGTACTGAACCCTCAGATCGAATACCTCACTGCCTGCAGACCAATGTGCTTCTCCATGGGCAACGCCATCCGATGGCTGAAGCTGCAAATCTCCAGGATCGATATCGACCTGCCGGATGCTGCAGCGAAGAAGGTTCTATGCCAGTCAATTGATAATTTCATCCACGAACGCATCGAGCTAGCCGACTTTGTCATTGTCAAGACGGCCGCCGACCTGATCAGCCATGACGAGGTCGTCCTCACATATGCACACCACAAACTTGTTGAGCGCGCATTGCTGCAAGCCAAGGCAGATGGCAAGCGGTTCAAAGTCATCCTTGTAGATGACCCATTTGAGCGTGTCGGCATAGACCATGCCAAGAAGCTGGCTGCTGCCGGTGTTCCTGTCACTTATGCTTCCGACCTGGGTGCCTTGAGAACGAATCTCCAGGAGGCGACGATTGTGTTTGCCGCTGCAGAGGCCATGTTCAGCAATGGCTCTATGTATGCCCGTGCTGGTACCTGTGACATTGCCACCGTTGCTACTGATTTGGGCGTGCGTGTGGTCGCTCTGAGCGAAACCATCAACTTCACTGAACGCTTGTCCATTGACTCACTGACGTACAATGAGATTGATCCTGAGAGAAGCACAGACGAAGGGTTTAGATTACTGTTTGATACGACGAGAGACAAGTTCATTTCGGTGGTGGTCACAGAGTTGGGCAATTCGTCGGCCATGGCGGTTCCTGCGATTCTGAGAAAATTAGAGGAGCTGTAGGTCAGTAATAGAAGCTCATTGAGTAATCTTGGGACCCCAGTGATCAATCGTGATGAATCAGGTTCGCCCCGTTTAGCTCGTGATTTGCAGATGCACAGGCAATTCTCAGGCGAGATACAGAATGCTGGCATGCGACCGTAGCCAAACCATTGTTCACGAACGAAGCGCCAGTTCTATTCCGGGCAGTTTACCCCTTACAACCCAGTATGGCATGTACAAATCTTTTCGGCACCACCAATCCACCCAATGCTTCGCTTCCAAATCTCGTACAATAGCCTCGCGTATGGTATCCATCAGTCCCACCTCCTACTGCAGTGCCGCCGCAGCGCCCCTCGACTCCTCATTCTCCCTCTCCGCCATCTTCTTCCTCTTCTCCAACAGGAACGCCTTGCGCTCGCTCAACATGGCGGATTGCTTGTCGTCGACTCCCTGCAGCCAGTATCCGAAGCTCGCGCCGCCGAGGGCGTAGACCGGGTACGCCCACAGGGAGGACTTGTTGAAGAAGGGGCGCATTTCGATGCCGACTTGCCAGAAGCGCACGGCGAGGCCTGCAAACCAGGTTAGAAGCGAGTTGTTCCAAGGTGGCCAGCTTGAATTCGGTAGGGCTCTGGGGGGGGGGCGGGCGTACCGAAGCAGCTCCAGAACGCGATGCGGTGGACCATGATGGGCAATTGGGAGGATAACTGACTGGGCAATCAGGCTGTTGATGGGCGTGTCTGGCCGCGGAAACTTGGCGTTGAGTTGAGGTTGCAAGGAGCTAGGATGTGCACACATCACGTGATGGCAAGTGGTATCTTTCCGCAACTACATGCCGCCCCATTTACTTCCAACGGAGTCGCAACACGTTTTTTCAATTTGGGAACCTAGACTTGCGATTAAAAATTCTCTTGAGTCATATTTTCATGACGCTCGCTTTTTTTTTTTTTTTTTATAGATGTCCTGTCTCGCGCTATTGCGCTGCGCTATGGCCTCGATCTGCACGTCATGTTTTCAGACTGATATATTCAGGCGTGACAGCATGACAGCAATGACTTGTCCGTCGTCCGACCAGTTATCAACCCTCATCGGAAGTTGCTGCCAAATTACCTGTGCTTAAGAAAAGAGGTAAAACAAAGAGGGCCACAAAGTTCTATAATACCCACTTCCACTCCGCCTCGCGAGGCTCCGTCTTCGCGCCCAACTACTATCATGGCCGACGACTCAGATCAGTCGTACGAGCATTAGCATGATGATACCACGTGGCAAAATATCTTCTTCGTATCCAAGCTCGTATGGAAAAGACCCCGCGGTGTCTTTCAGGATGAAAATATGAAGCGTAAAGCGTGCCTGCTCTCATGCCTAAGTGAGACGGCAAGTGCTTACAAGACAGAAGTGCATCCAGTAAATAACACTTCATCGAACTGATTGAATCATGTGCGCCTGGAGGCGCCGCTGGTCTCTTCTCTGGGATCTGTATATTTCCTTGAAGGGCTCGAACATGACCCGGGCGTACAGTGCATGTCGCGACTTGGCCCTCTCTGATTCAGACACCAATAGCGTTTGCGTTCTTTTCTTTGCACCGTCACAGGATGGAGTGATGGCCTGACTACAAGAAAACCATTGAATTAAGGAGAGGCTGAAGATTTCAATCACTTGATGCGTAGATACTCTACTATACTGACACCAGATTGCGCGCTGAATCTAGATACCAAGAGGCAATTCTGCTCCTCCAAGTTACAATTCTATGTATACTCTATTCATATGCATATCAAGTCACGTCCTAAGAGGCATGCCACCAACGAGCATCTACATTCTACTCTACTACATGCGGAACAACAAGCGCCAAGGCCACAACTATCCAAACATGTTGTCCCGTCTATCCGCGTTCATGGTGTAAGGAGGGGGAGGAGGGGGTAAGGAAGACGAGGCCGAACTTGCCGGCCGCGTGGGCGGCGGCGGAGGAACCGCTGGAGATCCCATGCTCCCAGTCATTTGAGTAACCTTGCCGAGCATCTTGGCCATGTAGTGTTGAATAAACGATTCTCTAATTTCGTGTCTTGTCAGCCTGTACAATGGGATGAGTTTGAAGGCGAGGATCGTACGTACGTGTAATAGCTGTGATCCGAATTGTGCGTGGAAACAAGATTGTGAGCCAACTCATGAGCCAGCACAACCCACCACCAGGTTGCCGCTTCAGCTTTCCCGCTAGCTGTGCTCACTTGCGCTGCATGTAATTGCAGAAAGAAGCGCAAGTTGCAAAAAATACTGCCTCCTGTGTTGAATGCTATTGTGCCTCCAGACTCGTCGTAGAATATGTGCAAAACCGTGGGTGACAGTGAGTAGATGCTGCCAACGTCTACCAGAAGAGTGGCAAAGGTATTAAGAGGGCCAATATTGGCAGAGAGGAACCGCGCAGAAAAGGCTTGCATATCCTTCGACACAAAGACTTTCATATTGTTTGAGGCCTCTGCAGCAAACGCCATGTTGTGTGCTGGTGTACTGTCGCAATAGGTCGCTTGCTCTTTGACCTTGTTGACCTGGGGCTCAGAAAATACATGATCCGATCCATGAGGTCGAGTTGCATTGACAGCGTTGAGCAGGTTCTGTTGCACAACTGCTGGACTAGTCACCCGCCCATCATCTTGTTGAGGGCGTCCCGAATTATCTGATTGTTCAGGGCTAGGTTTACCTGTACGTGGTGGGTTGTCAACGAGTTTCTCCAACTGCTTCCTAGCTTCGTCCTTGGTCTCGCCATGACTATCGAACCCTAGTCTGCGGGTAAGGTTGGACAACAAGCCGCCGCCTTTTCTCGACTGTTGCACGCTATCCGTGCCTGAATCGTCAGGTGAGCCCCATGAACCAGGCATGGCAGGTTTAGGTTGCTCAGGCGTCTTGGCTACTTGTCTGGCTGCTTCAGCTGCACTCGGTAGCTCTCTGATTTTACTCTCGTCAGATACCTTGCCTTGCTGAGCCCAACTGCGCTCCCTTTCCTGAATTCTTTTCTGTTCTTCCTCTAAGGCTTTTCTTCTTTCCTCCTCTGCGATACGGGCTTCAGCTGCTTTTGCACGTAGGATACGATCAACATTATAACCGCGAGCACGAAGTCCATACAAGTCGAGAGTCAGAAAAGGTTCGAAAAATAGATAAGCCTGTTGATTTGGCCGGTTTAGCAGCATTTGGCAGACCGCCTGGCCGATCTGATACATATCAGGCTGCCCATCATCGGCCACATAAAGCACCCATGCACGCTCCTCGTAGGCACCCGCAGCGGACCTTTTCTCTGTGTGAGACTGCCTTTGGCCTTTCAACGTGCGTCTGAGTGCCACGGAACGAACCATCTCGACTCGGAGGCTCTTCTCTAACCACTTGGAATCATGCTTGACCGCGTCTCGTCGATAGTTGGCATACTCATAGAGAAAGATCTTTGATCTCTCGATGACGTGTTTTTGAAGCTGGTCGGCAGCCTTTTGTCTCGAAGTATGAGGTCCAATTCGTACGTCTTCCTGTACAATACTACTCAGCTTCGTGGCGCCAAGCTCCAAGTAGAAATCCTCCAATGCATCTTCTTCAGGTGCGCAAATTAAGTGCTCTTTGAACAGGCGATAACTGATTATATCATCAAGAACAACAACTTGACTCGCTGAAGCGAGTTGATATTGTTTTATTGGGGCTTCATCTTCATCTAGGTCGATCAAATCGCCCTTTGTTGATGGTAATAACTCTTTATAAGCCAAAAGACAAGACGATGTTTTCAACTTGCGCCATAACTCCTTGTCACGACGTAGAGTGCTTGACGATCCCGCCAGGGACTTCAGAAGATCCATGTACTTTTCTGGGCTTCGCAGCACGCTGAGAAGTCTCGCTGGCTCATTGCATGTCATGTGCGCAACTTCTAGCTTGGTAGGCTCGCTCTTTGCTCCACAGTGGAACAAAAAGGCATTCGCTTCTTGACCAAAATCCACAAAATCGAAGATCTCGCCGTACGTGGTTGATGTCCCCAGATAGGCCTGAGAAGGGCTTATGTGCGATACTCCTGGAGGAGCCTTGGAGGACTGAGCGACACTTCGTCGCGTGACCGGGACTATTGGAGCATGACGAAGTTTGGCCAGGCTATTTTCGCGTAGTTCTGTGATACGAGAGGCGAAGTAGCTGAACAGAGTGACCGCAGATTGCTGACCTTGCGGCGGACTAGACAACAACTTGTTCACACATTCCACTAATGGCGGATCTCTCGCAACGCCGAATTTCTGTTTGACAGTCTTAGCATATAGCGAGAGGCAGTCGAATCTGCCATTACTTACATTTGCATGGTCATGAAGATCTCTTCTTAGTATATGAAAGCCAAGCACAGCAGCCTTTTCATTCGTGAAACATCCTGACGGCGGCACAAGTTGATCGCTTCCCTGCAAGGGCAAAATCGCTTTCCGGGTCTCGCTCAGATCAAATGCACTATAGCGGTTGAAGTGGTGGTTTGCAATGAAATATGTCATAGCTGATGTTCGGAGAGCATCATCCTTCGAAGACATTAAATCGACTAATTCAGGAACCGAGGGAAAGCTCCGCAGTCCGAGTAAGGACAGAAATCTGGCTTCGGGACTGCTGGGTCTGAAACTTCCAGGAAGGCCGGGCCATTGAAGAATCTTAATTCCAAGGACACGTAAAGAATCTTTGGGCTCAAAGAGCTCTGATACTCTATACAACGTCTTGGACCCTTGAGTTGAAGCCATGTTTTTAGGACCGGCCTCGGCTGGACAGAATCGTGACTCTCGCAATTTCTTGAGATCATCTGAGGGTATATCCTTTTGTACTGAAGCAAGATATTTGATAAGCTCTATGTGACTCCATTTCTTTTGACCGTCATCTCCAGAATTGTTCAGCAATCGAGTAAAAATGGTATCTAGATCAATTGTCTTGCGAACGCCAACTGCAACCAAAAACTTTTCCTTGACTTTCTCGCAGCCCTGAATTACTGGTAGGTCATCAAACAATTTGACAGATGGGAAGAACGAATCGCCAGGTCGTTTCAGTCCTGCTCTCGTCGGCATAATGGTATGTGATTGAGCTAGTGAGGCCAGTACTGCCTTGTCCTTGTTTGAAATTGTATCCCAGTTCTTGGAGAGGATAGTCAGCACCTGCACCGCAAACTTTGGTGATCTGGTTACGCTCTTGTCTTCCGTTGCCGAGTTAGATATTTCTAGCAGGAAGCGGAACCAGTGCAAGACTTCCAGAGGCAACCAGCCAAGCGCCTGGAGCTCAGAGGGGGTGGAGTTCGTGATAAATGAATACGGGATTGTAGTAGGGGGTATTGGCACATTAGCCGGGATATTGCTCAGACTCGGATAGTTTGTAATGCCTCCAAGTGCTATAATCTCCCTTGATTCTTCGTCAACCACTGTTGCAACAGCAACCTCAAGAAGGGCGCTGCGGCTCCCAGGATCCAGCTCTCCCGTCAGACTCTTCTTTCCGGCCCAGGAAATGAATTTAACCATTTGAGACTTGGTCAGAGCCTTTGCCTCGAGTTCTTGCTTGACATCGGTGACAGTGATAGGGGATATCAGCCCAAAGTCGATCAATTTCTTCACAAAAGCTGAATTCTTCATTTCATCCGGGACGATAGGTATGCTTTCCACAAAACCACTTAGCTCAACTGATCCGAGTCGAACTTGAGTGGTCTGAAGCACACCTTGGCTCGAATACACTTCGATAGAAGCCTTCTTGAAACACGTCCAAAATGCTTCTTCCATTATTTGGCCCACTTGACTACTGGGTGTCGAGTCGCCGAAAGTGAAGGTTTGCAAAGCATGAAGAGCTTCCGGCATATACTTGGCAATAACATCTCTGGGGATCTTCTTGGTACTCTCAGCTGACGATCGCACTCGGCGGCTCAAATCTCCCATTTCATTGGCAAAGGCTAATCTTGACACGATGCCTGCAGCTCGCAAAAGCTCAACATTCCAGGTCCTTACCCATCGGGCGTTGAGGTCAATGGCCTCGCGCTCCACAGTCGGTATAATAGATGGAGCGGAAACATGCATTCCAGCACCTGTCGTCTGCATGGTGGGGAAACCAATGAAGATACGCCCACCGGGCTTTTTATTTGGTAATACAGAGGCAAATACATCAGTCACTCTCCTAAGAGCTGCATTCGTAGACGAAGGATCTGGAGCCTCAAGCTCATCATAGGACGCTGTGAGAATCGAGATTTTGGTAGTTCTTGGAGGAGGTTTTTTGGTGGCTCTTTCGAGTTCGGACGCGAACGAGGACGAGATCTTGGTTTCAACGGTAGCCGAAGTAGCACTCAAGAATATGGTCGATGAGCTCGTCTTCGTCACATCCTCTGATATCTGCGGCTGCACTAGGCTATCTTCGCTTTGCGCTTTTGGTCGCAGGCCAGCTTGGGAAGCGCTTGCGGTCAGCCGTGCGAAGAAAGACCGCAAAGATGGGGCCTCGTTTGATGTATACGAGTCGGTTCCTTTAGCTGTTGACGTCGTCGCCTGCGGATTCCAGCCAATTACGCTCATGTACGACGCGTCGATTTGCGTGCTTATACGATCTACTCCCGTGATTTTCATCAAACCCTCCTTCGTCCTAGCCTCCAAGTCCCGAGGCAATGATAATTCGGCTGGTGGCGATGACTTCTTCTGCAACGACAGAATCTGGTAGTCGTCAATCCAAAATTCGATTTTCTCCAGTGCTACAAACGTCAGACTGGTTGCTAGAAATTGGCTGACGGAAAGAAGATTCGGCATTGGCGTAGTGGAATTTCGATAGTCAAGTACGAAAGTCGTATGATGGCTGGCCTTTTCGGCAGGTATCTGGGATTTCTTTGTAAAGAGTGAATTACCCTTCCAATAGAACGCCATAGCTTCGCTGCCGGAACTGACAAAAGGTTCTTCACAGTCGGCGAAAACGCTATAGAAACCCACACCAAAAGCGCCGATCTTCGTCTCGTCCGGGTTGCCCTCAGCGATTCGTTTTAATCTTCCCCAATCTGTCTTAGTGAAGGGCTGTCCATCATTCTGCACCACTAAGCGGCGTAATGTATGATTCGCGATCGCATGCTTCAAGAGTTCAGACCGACTTGTTGTGTTGGGCAAGGGAACTTGAATCGAAGGAATGGTCTCCCATTTGACCGTGACGGTAGTGGCCTGCGCATCGGCAGCGTTTTGGATGAGTTCACGAAGGGTTGTCCATTCTCCTGAATATCTCGCCAGGACTTTATCTATGAGTGCACGGGTGTCGACGGTGACGGCTTCTTCGTCCTCGCCATCGCGCAACGCAGCAGCCCTGAGGCTTGAGTAGTCCATCATTACTGCGCAAAGATGGCTATGTGGTTCGACCGGGTTTCATCGCATGGCAAGCTCTGACCGGACTTTTCGATGAGGTCCAGGGCCTCAGCTGGGGCTATGTCGTTGACTTTGGGCACAACGTCCGTGGCAAAAGTAGCAGCAAGCAGAGACACACTTCGCATCCAGTATTCTAGGGACGTCAATACAGACAGAGAGTTAAAATAAGGAGAACATAAAGTCGTGCAAATAGGAGGTAATAAAACGTAAAGCCAAATGACAAAATACACAACAGATGCTGATCGTTAAGTGGCCAGGCGACGACCGTACAAACGCTTACGTCGTCGCCCTGGTGCCCGTCACCCGTCGTCGCTCGTCGCTCGTCACCCTTTGCCCCACACCCACAGTCTTTCGGCCTGGGTAACTGGGTTCATGGACGTGATTGCAACGGATATTACCCATATGCAAATTTGGGATTCCGTGCCCAAGCTCCCCAAAGCTAAAATGTTCATATTGGTTTCCATCATGGATGAATTGAATTCAATATAGACTTCATAGAATGCATATATTGACCACAAAGTTTCGTTTTCTATCGACCCGTGAAATCCACTTGAAGAATGGCAGGCCCTAGACTCGGGCGAAGGCATAAAGTCCCGGCTGACTGCTGCAAAACATGACCGTTGTTGTAATAACATCAAGCAGCGCATTGAGTCACGGAAGCGACAAGGCTGATCAGAGACCTAAAATCGCAGGACACGTTCCATAGATAGACATCTTGTATCGTCGAAGCGTCAACGCAATCAGCCCCCTCTCACATTGGCGGCTTTCGCAACAATTAGGTGCGTCTTCGGGCAGTGCCTTCACGCTGCGCTTCTACGCGTGCAGTAAGCAACCGGGTCATTGGTAAAAAAATTATGCTCCGGAAGGTAATCGTAACATTCTGATCTGGTGTTGTGTCCATCAATCGTAGCAACGTCCTGGTCGTGCGTTCAGGTCACGATCAAAAGAACCATTCCGTCTCGGGTCCCGGCGTCCTTCTCTGTCCTCTCTGCGATCCTCTTCTCGCCCTACTCGCCCTACTCGCCCTACTCGCCACCTATCTCCCCCGCGTGGACTACGACTCCGGCTCGTACGCCGGTCAGAATGGTGCCGTCTCCAATCATGTCTATCATCTGTCCGATGCCGCCTACGCGCATCTCTACTCCGTGTCCTCTGTCCAGAGTCCCTCTCACGACTCCTCCGCCGAAGTCTCCTTTCACCATCTCTATCCCCCCGCCCTTCCCGACTCCGACTTCTCTGCCGTCGCTTTTCTCGTCTTTCCGCATCATCGTGTCTCCGCGACCGTTCAACCTTGTAGCTGTGCTCTCGATGTCGCTCTCCGTCTTTGAGTCCGCTCATGGAACCCAAATCCCTCGGCTTTGTGACCTCCACTGCGTTTGCGCCGCTCGAATTCCTCAGCGGCATGGGCAAGCCTAGTGTACGAGCAATGGCATCCTCCTCAGCCTCCTTTATCCTTCGTAGCTCCTCCTTCCTTTCGCGCGCCTGTCGCTCTTCGTCGGTTTCGTCTGAGTTTGCTGGCACGTCGGCTTTGGCGTACCAGTTCAGGTCCTTGCCCTTCTGCCAGCGACCGACCGGGGCTTTGAGGCTGTGGCCAAGGTAGTTTTCGCGGTGGGACGAGTTGGCGACTTCGTCCCATGAGAAGTTTGCGCCGCCGCGGGAACCGGTTTTGCGGATGGTGGAGAGAAGATCCATTTGGATCTGTGAGAGATGTGAGTCCGAGTCTCGGTGGATTTTGTGTGAACCTGTTTCTGGATGAGACGGTAATTGCGTAAGTAGTATGGTACGCTTGTTGTCGACAGAGGGAATATTGTACAATGGTCTGAGAGATAAAATAAGCAATGAAGTTGAAAGCTGACGTTGTCAAGTGCAAGGCAAGGCCGGCCCGCTTCCAAAATTGTCTTTTCAGCTCTCTCTCCACATCACATGCAAGCTTCGAGCCTCGCACCACCACCCACCTGGCTTCACCTCCACGCCATGGACAATTCCAGCGATCCGCCGTTGGACGAGATCCAATGGCGATCACCTCAGATTCTTGCATCAATGGGTGGCCTGCACTCCAACACAATCCTCTTCTATTTCGCCGAATCGCCCTTTTTCGAGCGCACCTCCAACAATGCCGTCATCATGAGCCAAGCCATGAATAATATGTCAATGTACCACTACATACAGACCCGCGAGGCCTTTGAAGGTCGGCTCAAAACGATGTCTGGTCTAGAATTCGTTGTCGGCGAAGAGCCCGCCGAGACGGGTCCCGGCATGGGCACAGGCGTCTGGGTCATTCGGAAGCAGACGAGGCGGAAGCAGCAGTATCAGGAGGACGACGAAATTACAGTACATGCGTCATTCTTTGTGGTCGGTGAAAATATATACATGGCGCCCACATTAGCAGACATATTAGCCTCAAGAATCGTGTGTTCCTCCTTGCCTTTCCTTGCCTTTCTCAATCCCCAAATCCATCCGCACAAATGCTGACAAAGTGAAAACCTAGATGACCATTTCCTCGGCCATAGCAAAAGCTCTTCCCGCCGCAGAAAGCATACGCAAATGGCATCCCTCCACAGGCTACGTCTACCACCTGCCTGCAACCGAATCCCGACCATCCCACAAGGCGCAAGAGTCCAAAGAAGGCACGTCTCTCTCCGATGGCGCACTATACAGACAAGCTCACAAGAACGACGAGCACTCACTTGAGCGCTCCGCGGAAGAAGCCTTCATGATGCATATGCGCTACGGGGGCGAATACATTGACGAAAACCCTATAGCCGGACGGCCTGGCGAATTTCACCTGTCCTCAACAGGAAGAAAAGCTGTGCCATTGCCCAAGAAGGTCCCTGAGACGGGCATCGGTGCGATGAACGGGCCAACGATCGATACAAAGGTGGATGGGAAAAAGGATAAGGGGCCCAAAACGCCGAGGTCGGCTACGACGCCGCGGTTGAAGAAGAAGAAGAATAAAATGAGTGCTGCGAATACTCCTGTTTCGTAAGGAGCTTGTATTTTATGAATCATTTTTATGATACCCTATGATAAGTTTATTGGCTACACTTCGCTCTCATGTCGCTGCTGGTCAGATGATGCAGTATATGTTCGAAGTACCCATTATCGCCATCTCCTCGGACTCGAGCCCGATCTCATGCTTCTACATGGTGAATTACTCGCCAGATGGTGTGCAAAATACAAACTTAGAGTCCAATAAAAGGAGTGGAAGGGAAGCGACTTAGGCGAGAACATGGTTGGCTAGATGGCATGACAATATGACTTTTCCACAACGCCCCATTCCACGCTTTCCGACGTTTAAGACAGCTGATCGAAATCACACTAGAGCCGCACTTTGTCGTGAACGTCAGTAACATGGGCTGGCGTTATTTCTCTTACTTACATATAGAGAAATGCATATTGTACTTGATTCAACGCAAAAATCTTTACTAATTTAACTATGATATCCAATCTTCGCGATACATTAGAATACACTACAATCTCAGCCCAGATGATGAACCATAATCTTACTTCCTACTGACATTGTCAAGCAAGTCCGATATGGACCATCCTTTCCACCTGAGCAGGGCAAAAAAGAGCACCGCAACAAGCGACTTAGTCAGTAAGCCACCAAGACTGCGAACATCATTGCCATTTCTGTCGAACGGAACCTTGGTCTTGGCACCAGTGGCCATGAGCATGGCAGTGGCCTTCTTATCCGTGTATGGGGCATAGCGAACCTTGAGAATCAGGTCCATCCAGCCGGGAACATCAAGAATAGTCCTCATATGGGTAAACTCATTGAAACCGAAGGGACCATGGTAAGCGCCCATGCCGGACGCACCTACACCGCCAAAGGGAGCGTCTTTGACTATCATATGCAGCATAGCGTCGTTGAAAGTCACGCCTCCTGAGTTGGTGAGTCGCAGAATCTTTTTCTTCTCTTGCTCGGAGGACGTGAAGCCGTACAAGGCGAGTGGGTGATCGTGCTTAGCGGTATACGAAATGGCTTGGTCGAGGGTAGCGTCAAGGACGGGTAGAATGGGGCCAAACAATTCCTCGGACAGCAGAGAGTCAGATGTGTCCACACCGTCGACAATGGTAGGGCCAAAGAAGCGGGTTTCGGGGTTACGATCGCCTCCGTAGACAATTTTGCCCTGGGTATTCTCGAGCAGGTTGTCAAGGCGTTTGAAGTGTCTGTCGTTCACGATGCGCGTGGCGTAAGCTGGCTGACGAGATGGGCCGGAAAGGTACTGGTCAAAGTATTTGGTGAGAGCATTGATAAACTTTTGCTTGATGGAAGGATCAACGAAGACGTGATTCACGCCTAGGCAGACTTGACCAGCATTAAAAAACTTGGCATGTGCGATTCGTTTTGCTGCTAGGTCAATGTCGGCCGACGGAGTAACGATGGCAGGGCCGCGGCCACCAAGTTCAAGTGTGACGGTGGTCAGGTTTGGAGCGGCTTTGCCATAAATAATTTTGCCAACGGTTGTTGACCCAGTGAAGAAAATGTGATTCCACTTCTTCTCAAGAAGGTAATTCATATCCTTGGGTCCGGCGGTGATGACGCGGATGGCGCTCTGGTCGAGATACTTGGGCACAATCTCGGTGATAAGGCGCTCCGAAGCAGGAGCCAGCTCACTAGGCTTGAGAATAGTAGTGCAACCAGCTGCTATGGCAGAGACCATAGGCTCGAATAGCTCCATAAAAGGATAGTTCCAGGCTGAGATAATTAGCGAGACGCCCTTTGGTTCCTTGCGGATGCGAGCACCGCCAAAAAGGTTGAGGGGGTCTGTCCGACGGGGCTTCTCATCCTTGGTCCATTTTTTTATGTTGGCAAGGGCCTCGAGGCAGGCGTTCTGAATGCTGCCGACATCGACGGGTAGAGTCTCTTGTCGATGCTTGTTGAGATCGGCATTGAGAGCCTGAACGATGCGCTCACGGTTGTCCTCAATCATCCACCATGTCTTACGGAGCTGTTTGATGCGCCACTCGAGAGCTTTGGTGCGATTGGAGCGGAATGTGTCTGTGACAGTCTTGAAGGCCTAGAGTGGTTGAAGTGAGATAAAATGAATGGTAAGCAAGTGGCCCACTGTCGCGCGACTAATTATACAATGGCTACGGCGAGAGATCTAGTATTGAATTTGAAGAAGCATCAAGCTTACCTCGTCAACCTGGGCTTCTGAGCTGTACGACGCCATGGCAGCGAGTGCGTGGCTTCTCGTTTCGTAAGTCGGTCCCTAGTGCTACCCTGACGGTCGGACTAACTACTATGGAGGGCAAGGCGGATAAGAATATTGTTCAGGTTCGCAGGCAGATTGAGAACGTGCCAAATAGTCAAAATGCTTTGAGAAGGAGCGATGAGAAGCGGGCGTGTTCAAATCTGACGAACTCCGTGTGCTGGACCTATTTGGAAGGCGCGATTGCCAACCTAGGCAGGTAGGAATCAGGCAGCCGCAAACATCAGATGAACGCGAGCTTGCCGAGGCATCGGGCCCGGCTTGAGCTGTTGCACCGGGGCCCGCAGTCTGTAAAGTGGCTCCTTCTTTGTATTCTCTTCTTTATATTCCCCGGCACAGCTCCCTGCATTAGGCAGGAACTCCGAGGAGCAGGGAAGAGAGGTCCTCAAAGCGTAGGTTAGGACACGCTAGCAGGAACACTTCTTACGTAAGGAAGCTAATTAAAAATTCTTCATCCTGTTATCGTGACCCTAAAGGAAGGCACGCACCGTGCGAGACTTTCTTATCGTCTATTTGCAACATTAAGCGTGGGATATATTTCATTCGAATAGATGGATGATGAAGTCGATGCATCACCCTAATGTAAAGGAACGGAATTTGCCCTCACTATGGGCTGACAATGGCCACAGCCTTGGATGAATGTGAAGACGCCTGGTCGTGTCAATGTCACCATTAGTGTCTGTTGGCCAAAACAACTACCACCCGTGTCGATCGCTGAAACCAATTCAGTTCTTTCTCTTTCTTCGACGAGAAGTTGTGTTCATCTATCGTTATTACACTGGATTACGATCGGGCTTCTTGGTCTAATCAGCCATTGCTATCGCCATCTCTAGTCCTAACGTCCTCATTCGCCATGTATGCCCTCAGACAGGCACCCACTCATGATGTACGTCCAGTTAAGATAAGGCCAAACTGCGGCCAAAGAAACCTGACCGCCTCGAAGAGCAGTGTTATTTGAACCAGAGTTTTAAAGTCTCGGTTTCGTCGCAACGCTGACGACAACTCCTTGCCAACGTGGCCAGCTTCTGCTAAGGCGTCCGAGCCTCACGCGAAAGATGCTCCTTACGAGAAATTGCTCGCTGTCCTGCTTCTACCTCGGTTCGTCACTGTGGTCTATATTTCTTCGGATGATCTTGGATATTGAGACATAAGCATTGCCACAGCAATATCCCACGTTGAAATCGGTATTTTTTTGCCGGAGAGTCAGGGTCACATGGCATAACAATGCGCTTCGTTACGAAGTAAACGAGACAAGCACATCCGTTATCTAATTTAAAAGTTTCTGACTCTCGCAGCGAAAACTAAAGTATCCTGCATATTTGCGCTTGCTGTTTTTCCGCCGTTTTTCATAGTTTTTGCAATATATCAGGATTCAGCCTAGCCACCGAGTTTCGCCAGTAATAAGAGGCCTTCGAGAAGCTCTTTCGTTATATGCAGCTCAACCTGGCTATCGATTTGTCCAAGCATCATAACGGCAGAATTGATGAAAAAGAGCATCCATGTCGACAGCATAATCCTGCTGACCTTGCACGACCACCCTCGCTGGACCTCACAGAGAGTCTAAATTATGCGCCTTTTTTTTTTCGTTTTCTCATAGAACTTTGTTGAGGACATTGAAAAAAATGAGTAAATTTTGTCTTTTTATATTAGTTCCATAAAAACTGGTAGTTTGACGATAGATAGTCATCAAACCGAGATCACTTGAAGCCCTATAATCTCCCAGGATACATGATGATCTCATGAAGTCATAAAGCTATCTGCACCAATTGCACAACAATGAGACAGACCCATGGCTCACTCAGGAAGCCCGTGTAAATGAAACGTCTTGTTCCAGTACTTGAATGTATCCGGAAGAATTATCCCCACAACCTGAATTCGTCAATCTGTTGAGTTTAACATGGCGTTGTGAGTTGCCGCACATTGCGCTTCACAAGACCGTCAAAATTATACCCGATCCTCGCGAAACGATGGATTGGTCATCACCATATTAAAGCATCTCCCATCCTATTTTGAAGATGCCAGCAGCACGAATTAGTAGTCTGTCCATCTACTTGAATTCAGTTTTAGCCGGTTTATGCACGAATATGAGTTCTTCTTGATTGCCATTCGACAGCATTAATGATATGATAACCGCCCTTGAGAACATCAAATTGACCGCATTGATACAACCAGAACTAAATCAATTGAATCCCCGACCATTCACCGTGAGGGAGAGGCATAATCCCCCTATAGTGGTCCCATGATCCTAACAGCATAATTCTTTGCTCATATGTCATCAGTTGCTAATATTGATTGCGACACAATGGCTAGCTATCATCGTCCAGAGTTGTGAGTCCAATGAGGTAAAATCGAGAACGGTCTCAGAGTATCTGAGTTACTGTGAGTTACCTGCTGCTACATATAAGTGCCGATTGTGCTTCTCGGTAAAAAAAAAATTGAGACTATCGTGCCATACAAGTTAATTATCTTTCGATCATATCTCCCACCAAGTTTTCTTATAGCAAGCGCCTTCACACCCTCGCCTGCTCTAAAGCAAGCTGGTCTCTTGAACGACGCAATCTTGCTAATGTGTCACTTATCTAAGAGTAAAATGTTTGCTGCTATCATCCGTCATGGGGACTATTTCATGACACGCAAAAGTGAAAACTTTACGTGACCCGTTAAGGTCACGTTGTTTTACCCTCAGATTTTCGTGCTACAGATAACTCACTTTTCGCCGGGTGGCGCTGAATGTGCCACTTGATCCAAGCTATAAGACCCGGAAGAAAGCTCCGTAGGTGTGTAGTCGAGAAGATACGTCTACAAGACGAGTGTTGGCTTATTTCAACAGACTACTCTCAAATCGGACCAATGTCCCCTTGAATCCGACAGATGTGCGCATGCACTTCATACAAGAGTTCAAATGTCTCCAAAAGCACGGTAAGAACGCGGCACGATTCAAGCTATAAAGAGCATTGCCTAAGTCTTAGAGCCCACGAGATCCGAAGCCCAGCTCCTGTTTTTTCTTGAAAGTAAATTGACATATAATGATATAATTCGAAGAAGAGAGTTAACATGCTGATGACACCAATTGTGATTATTCGTCAGTCACCCATGCCAGTCATTTACGATAATGGGAGGAGAGGATGCCCGATAACTCCTGTGATGTGATGGTTAGTAGATGAGGGGGTCAATGAAGCGGGAATAGACGTAGCAGTGTGAGGTGGTCGGCCCTAAAAGTACTGCTAAAAGTCAAGTTATAGAGATCAGTACTGGCGGTATGATGTCCACGAGTGCCGCCCAGCATTGCGAGTCGATTGGAAGCTGAGGGAGGGCCTCATAGGCGAGTATGGAGAAGTGTGACCTTAACTATATGTGATATCTGACATATACTTCCGTCAGAATCATACATGAACGTGCGTTGCATACGTGGCAGTGTCTGATTTATTTTGGATCGTTGTTCTGTGTACCCAGTACCAGGTACATGAAAAGAAATTGGCGTCATAAAAAACGAGAAAAAATGGCCCAGGAAGATACGCCTTCGTTCTTGGCAAAGCCTCCAGCACACACTCGGATGTGGCTAGACTAGGCTAATGGGCGATCTACAACTGGAAGTGGTATGTTGACCGTTGTAAGATGTACAGGAAACCAGATGCGGTCGTAAAGTCAAAAGATCTAGGAATGAATCAGGGAGTGTGTAAATCTGCCACTCTAGGCTAGAGACTAGATGGCCGTGGCGCGATGCGGTGCAGTGCAGCTGCTGAGGGTATAGAGCGTGAAAGGGGTCCCCGATCACGATATTTGCTGTCCAACGGCCTCTCTGGTATCCAAAACAAATGAATGTTGCTGTTTTCGTCAGCGGCTTGTCTGATATAGGCTTTGTTCCAAGTGCGGTGGGGAAGGCGAATTATTTCTCGGCCAAATCACCGAATTCGAATCTAAGCTCACAAGGGATACCGAGCCTTGCAACAAGTTGAATAGATTTTGTGGTCCACATCTTTGAAGACAACTTGTTACCATGAAAAGGGAGAGTGGCGGCAGCACCAGTAGTATACTCTTGTCGAGTCACGAATCCAATCATAATATGCAGCTCATGTTCCGGACAGACGGGTATGATCATAGCGAGTTCAATCAAATTAGGCGGAAAAGTGAAAACCGGTTAGAAAGGGTCGTAATCTGGGTCTCGTAGTTCCTGTAACTGAACAAGTTGCAGCATGAGGGAAAGGCAAAATTTCGTGGATACAACATGAAGAGGCCAAATACTTGGACAAAATTCCATTGACACATCAACTTTTCGCGGGATGAAAAATCTGCAAAGGCAAAAGTAATACTACATGAAAGATAGCGCCCGAAGAAGCGAAGCAGAATTCAATTGGCACTTTGTCTCGACCTGTTAGGTTCTGGATGAGAGGACAAAGGACGAGATGCCCTTTGAAAGGTGGCACTGTACCAGAAAGTAGAACTGATGGTGTGATTGTTAGCCTACAGATGGTGGTTGTAGGTGGCGGTTGTTGTAGCAAACTGCAGCGTTAATGAGAGGAAGCTGGCTGTGATAATCCTCAAGCATATCGTCAAGCACTGGTACCTGCGCCCATTTGACCGCAAAGAAAGCAGGGATGAGAACCGGTAGTTAGAGATCCAAACTGAATTGTCTTTTTACTTACGCGAAGATGCTACCCGCAATACGTGGGGAAGTGTGCGGCGAGAGCCCGCCACACTGGATTGTGCTGATGCAACTCAAATTGATAGGTAGGAGAATCTGTGCTTCGCAAATTTCGGATGATAGGCCACAGAGTTTAGGACAGGGACATGGGAATTGAAGTGCCCATAACAAAGAGATGAAATCCCATGTTAATAGTAGCATTTGCTCCGAAGGCTGAGTCAATAATAATAGTAGCCCATGACCCAGAACGGCAGCTCTTTCGCATAGGATCATGGGCTACTCGGGGCTCACCTTCAGGACATTGTTTCTTGTCTATTTGTCATGGATCAGATCAGTAAGCTTGCAGTAGTTCCGAAAGGGGCTAGTCCGAGAGTTGAGCATGTTCACACCCACGGTATATGGTCATGAAGGCGCGAATATGGCGTCCGAACTGCGCCTGAAAGAGCAACAGCTACATCATCAAAACGGTATAGCAGAATAGAACAAATCTGAGCTCCGGCAGGGGTGTTTGTTGTTTGCTAGTTTGAAGAGGTGCACGGTGATATGCATGTACAATATAACTGGTTGGTAGATGCCATGAAAGCCGTTTAATAGGCCACCGCCGGAGTAATGACTTCCGTGCCAAAAAGGCCAAGATCAAGCACTCAAGCACCCATTGTGGGATTGGCGGCCGGCGCTTGTGCTCGATGAGGCAAAGATAAGAGACGATAATTCTAGCGGCTCACTTCAGCTGCTTGGAGCGCTCGTTGACGAAGAAGTGTAGGCGACAAGTCGAATTTCATCTGTCACCTCATCGTCAGGATCTGGTGTCGTTGACAATCCTCAACCTTCGCCGTTGATGCGTGCAAAGATAGCACCGATAAGTTCATCCCTGATGAGCTGAAGTCTAATTAATGCACGGTAGCGGGGACATCGGGATCCGGAACAAAGGCTTCGCGTTGCTTCCAGCATTAGTTCTTTATTTCCCACAGTGTATGCTTCCATCTACGTAGCCAAGATTGCTGGTGGACGAATATCGACGGCGGATGCCCGTGGTCCGAACCATGAGATGCCTTTGCCCCGGAGCCTCAGGAATATGCATCTGATGCATACCTTGACAGTCAATCATGGTACGACATGATATTCAGTTCTTAAATATCCCCATGTAGTTCATGCGGGAGGGATTCTCGTTACACCATGCATGCGAGACTGTGCTACGTCACCGAACGGGAGGCGGGAGACGGAACTAGCAGGCGTCGAGTAAAAGAAAATCAAGGTACAGAGGTGTAAGGATGTAAGGATGTAAGGATGTAAGAATGTAGAGGCAGGTCACGGTGACGTCACTCAGCTCCGCGATGATTGAAGTTTCAGCCTCAAATCTAACGTAAGGGTCTGCCTATGGCTGGATGAGGTCGAGATTAACTGAGGGACGATGGGCTGGATGAGTTTACGCGTCCTGCGTCCTTTAGGCGAGCCGAGTAGCTAGACCCACCTGTCAGGCACACTTATCAAACAGGCGACAGTTGTGGGCCGGGCTGACCATCTGCGGGCCCCTAGGATAGGCTTAGCCACAAGTATCCCTTTGGCAGTGCGAAGGCAGCACCTAGGTCACGGGACCCACCCAACTTCCGATACCTCACAGGTACATCTGAATAGCCACAATAGCTAGCTCCAACCGCGTTTAATACTAAGTGCCTAGTGACATCTCTATGAACAACACAGAACCGGAGCTAATGATCCGGATTGATGATAACTGTTGTTAAGGACGGCCGGCCCATGCAGGCAATACCACGCATAACGTGTTGGCTGCAATGTGTGCGATGTACTTCTTTGTACACAGGGAAATTGTCGGCACTTCTA
This sequence comes from Atkinsonella hypoxylon, assembly GCA_000729835.1. Lineage (NCBI taxonomy): Eukaryota > Fungi > Ascomycota > Sordariomycetes > Hypocreales > Clavicipitaceae > Atkinsonella > Atkinsonella hypoxylon. The sequence continues at coordinate 27,226 of JFHB01000184.1, forward strand.
TTATACCTAGTGAGGCTCGCACGTAAATCTAAGTATCTACGTATCATCGTGGCTAGTCCTGATTGGCCCACTAGCCAATTCGGACACTGCCAAAGGCCCCAGGCAAGTCGTGGGCCCACTTTTTTCCCAACACGTGCGACTACCTCTAATCCGCCACCAAAATGCGCGACGGCTGAGATATAAGCAATGTACCGTTTTTTAACGTCAGGAAATTGCTGGGAGTTCTGTTATTGTGGTGAAGTTCCTAGATATAACTATCAAGTAACTCTCATTCAGCCTTGTCCTCATTGGTCCATATCCTGCTCATTGCTCATGACCTCCCTGGGTCATGGTACTGGCAAAGAGAAAGAATAAAACTTCTTATAAAGAGGATAACCAATCATATGCTTAGAATTACTTCGGTGCTAAATCTCGATTAGGGTGGGCCAGTAGTAAGTACACTTTACACGAACCAAAGCATCGGAATCTGGGTAGCTGCAAGTTGCACAAGTTGCAACTGCAGCTAGCACATCGCTTCAGCGACGATCATCCACACCCCGTCCAGAAATCTCTTTTTATTTTCCGACGGGTCATTTCAGGGCCCTTTCCCACATGGCTGCTATCAAGCAATAGATGGATGGTAATGTGCCGCATCGTAAATTCATGTACCAGGTTTAGTCGGTGATCCGTTCGTACTTCCGGTCTTCAGGCCTTTCTTCCCTAGTCATGATGCCAAGAGCCCTTTTAGATAAATCATACTCCTAGAAGAGTAGAAGGAGAGCCGGGGGGGTTGGTGAGTGATAGTGACATTTTACTATCGCCACCGTAACATGGAGGCGGGGAAAACAGCGTCGCACTAAGGTGTCTGTATTTTATCAATCGTGCGTAGGCAATATTTGCTTCCTTTTTTTCGTATGCTTCTTAACGTGTGTGTGTGTTTCTCATGCCTCCCTGCTTTTGTTGGACAGCGCTACTGCGAACCGTCTTTACCCACACTTGTCCCTCGATGGCGTGCATTGCGTCAATCTGAACGAACCATGGAGAGAACATGTCAAGAGTGTGGAGTAGGAACATGCATGATTAGCGCATGTCATTATTCTTGCCTCTTTTCGTTCCTAGCCGCATCGCTTGATGCACTTACTCCATTCCTTTGAGGATGGTAAAGCTTAATGTTGTACCCTTCTCCACGAACCCTTTGTTGGGGACGGGGACCTAGACATACAAGGATTTTAGGGTATCCATCCGGGTCTATCAATTACGAGTACTTAGAATACGACCTGTTGTTTAAGGACCCTCTAGATTCTTTAGCGTATCGGGATGGTCGTGTCTTGATAGAGATCGGCATAAACGTTCACTAACTACCAAGCCGCATTTCTGTAACTTCTGAGAGTACACGCCCGGCAAAGTGATTGACACTGCAAGTCCAGATCAAGGGGTAGCCGACATAACGCAATCTGAGAGACTACTGCAAGGCTAGAATGCTTAATACATCGCGTACCAAGTGGACTGCGCTTGATCAGACCTCCAGGTTCATATCAACCTTGATTCTGTCAAGCCATCGTATGCAACCAGCGACGCCGCCGCTTACACTTCGAGCGTGGAAAAAATGGCAAACTCCTCGCGTAATCTTTTGTGTGCGCCACACGAACATGAGATTCTGCAGCGGATGCAGGCATAAGAACCGCTTGCGGCAAAGCTGTTTGGTAGCGGGAAGCAATATGGTCACAAGAGAACAACGCATTATCACACCACCTCGCAGCTGAGACTTGGACAGGTGAAACGGAGACTGCCATGTGTTTTAGATACATCACCGAGTGCCAAGTCTGTTGTTCATTCAGACATTTCGGATTTGGTCCTGCATGGTATGTCTTGTTCACTGAATCTGTGGCCACGACGGCAGTGGACATATTTCTCAACGAAATGTGAAGATATGTCTCGATCTATGCTTTAAATCCCTATTTTGGGGATGCTGAGAGTAGATGAACATGTTGACTTGGTGCAGGGAAGCGATTGGAAGCAACTGTGTTAAGTGAAAAATGTCCATGATAGCAGACATCTGGGACCTGTTTGAACTTGATACGAGACAGGTTTTTTTAATTATTAAAAAAGCCATCACCGCACTGCATCGGACCAACACGGAGGACACCCGGTCGCAGTCGTTTGCCGTACGAAGTAAAGCACCTGTATCAGCAAAACACGTTCTCATTATGCCCGCCTTGGGGGACCAGGCAAAATTACAGCAAGAGGACGGGAAAGGCAAAGGGAAAAGAATAAAAATTACTTACGAATAAGCAATGTGAAAAGTAATGATAAATGCCACATGGCACATCAAGCAACGCAACGAGTTGGGAATCTCGTTTCCTGCACAATTCGTGGACGAACACCCCATGGCTGTAGCGTTTGACGTCAAAATGGAGCAGATCATCACCTTTGCACGCAAGATCGCGTTACAAATGACAAACAAACTGCAGAGTTTTTCTTTTAAACCAACTCTCTTACTTTTTCTCCAGTTTCGGGAGCCCCAAATGCACAATCTACCAAGTCATATATTTGAAAACTGGTCGGCTGTTAAACGATGGGCAGACGCCAGGCTCAGTGCCACACAACAATGGCTGTTGAGGCCCCTTTCGTTCAATAAAGATGAGCACAAAAAGTGTGCAGCAAGACCTTCCCATACCTAGACTCGTCTCGGTTGAACACGGGCAGTTCTACTTCGTCTCATGGCCGATAAGCCCGAGTGCAACTTGTGTCGGAAGTTTTACCAACCATTTTTGCAAGATTCATGGTATATTTCTGGAGCCATCGGAGTTCAAAACGAAACCCGCTCCTGTTTTTGAAAAAAAAAAAAAAAAAAAAGGAATTGAAAAAACGAAGCCCTGGATGGAGGAATAACTAGTGTTTCTAAACAGGAACTAGTAGTAATAAGGGTGTGATACAAACTTGAAACAACTCGCCTAGAGGTAGTGTTTCGACAACCTATTTACCGCCCTTTACATCAAGTTTTGGACACCACTTAGCGGTAAAAATATATATTATAGACTTCTATAGCGGGTATAACCAGGTATATCACCCTCGAAACATGGAACTCTCCGCGCCTTGACGTGGCGTCCTTTCTCTTTGCCTGTCACCCTAATCCCATGTCGTCCATACATCCCGCCCCTCTCCCCCGCTCGTCCCACAAAGTCGAAAAAAAAAAAGAAGGATTACATTGAATGAACCAATTTCCGGTTTTTTTTTTTTTTTCTTTTTCTTTTTTTTCACACCTCACGAACCGTGGCCGTCTGTGCAGAACCGGGCCGCTGGTTCAGGTCGGTTTTATGTTGTGACCCTGAGCAAGGGTTGAGACGAATGACATCCAGTCGATACAATATAGATCTACTGTATAATAGAGGAGAAGAAGAGAAGAAGAGTCTCGGGTATTTTTTTTTTTTTGATGAAGCACGGAGCAGCCAGGGGATTGCCATTATTATCATTTGGGAGAGGTGTGTTTGTACATATCATTTATGGTCCGGGGAAAAAAGCTATATTCACTACGGGACAGGGTGATGTGAGGCACGGAATGGATAGGTCGAACCACCATGAATTGTTTAAATAGAAATACATATATTCCTTGGAGTGTGAGAAGGCGCCAACCTGGTAGCGAGCTCCGTATTAGCGATTTACACAGCGTTGCTAGCTAGAATATGTGAAATCCTGTGTACTACATATGTCCCTCTGTACATCGGATGATTCGTCACTTGATGAGGATTTAATTTTTAAGTGCCGCTATAACTAGCTACTATGACTGACCTACCCACATATTCGTAACCTGGTAGGCACCATACCGCGCCCAAAGGGATATTAACTATCTTGTGTTTCTGTAAAGGATGCTTGTGCGAAGCAGGAGGGCGTGACATTGTGCCGGGGAACTGAAGCATGATGAAATAGGACTGAGCACAATGCACACAGTTCTGGTGCCTAGCTCGACACAGGACAGTTCCCGTGAAGGGGCGCTATGCAAAGCGCAATACTTTCATGACGAGTTTTTTGAAATCAAAGCAGAGGAACCGGGTGACAGATGGATGGAAATATCATCCCTTGACAGTTAGTATGCCGCGGAGTTATTATCAACTAGGATATTCACCCAACTACATGCAAATTTCCAGTACGTACTCGACTCTTGTAGAACCTCTATTATGCTGGAAATCACTGAGGATGAACTACCAGCAGTACCTCACCAAGCCCGGCATCTCTGCAAGCGCCAGGTACGTGGCTGCCTCTCCTTCAAGACGACGAGGTCCTCCCATTACCCACAACTTAAAGATGCAGGACTGCAATGTACCTTTGGTAATCGCAAATACTTATACCACGAAGCAGACTAACCTAACCTGGGGGAAGTGCCTCACAGCGCCATCTTTGATTGGATCAGACCCTCATCACAGCCGTACCTGAAGCCACATCGTCTTGGTTTAAAAAAAAAAAAAAAAAGAGCATCTCGGCGGACTGACTTCATGGAGTGTAGTAGCAGCCCTGCTCCCAGTGCTGCCTGCGGCCATGGCTCATACGCAGGTCACCGCTAAAGTCCCGATGAGGCAGTGAGACGTGCGACGTACCTCCGTAGCAAGGATGGCTTCAATTCTTTTGATTGGATGTACAACCTTCTCGGTACGTCTGTGGCACCGTGTGGTGCGTGCGCACGGTAGTACGTAATGTCACTAGAAATTGCAAGTACTTCCCAGACCCAAGAATGTCTGTTCTGGTCTGGATCAAAAAATTTTTTTTTTTTCTTTTTCTTGGCTCTCCACCTAATACGGAACACCAGCAGCACCTTTGGTGTAATACTGCCAGGGATTGTAAAACGCTGCCGTGCAGTTCCGGTTGCAGGCCTCGGAACCGGATGGGCTTATTTTACCTTGTTGATTCAGGTCTGGTAGGCTACATCGGGGGGGGGGGGGGGGGGGGGGCAGAGAGCGCGGCTCTTGCCCTCTGGTCTTCCCTCAGGTACCTAGGTAGGTAGGTAGGTATTATGTAAGAGGCGAGGGGGATCTGGGCGCTGTAGTTGGCACACCAGCTGTTAAAGCTCCGGTGCAAGTGGGGCGTTTGACGCCTTAACTCGGCAAGCGGTGACCAAGCTTTGCATGTGCAGCATATGAGTTACTGACTTAACAATATAGTCCCGGATTTACGCAATGCAGTTGCTGCCCCACTGTTGATGAACGAGATGAAATGGCATGCAGTACGTACGAACAGGATTAATATTATCCATGTACGGAGCATATTGTTCCTCGTCAACTTGCTTTACGCTCGCAATTCCAATTCCAATTCCAATTGTTAGAGCACAATCGGCAGTGGGCGTTCTATAATTGGTGGGATAGGCCAGAAGTGGGGCGGCGCCCCCCCTTAATATCACCAAGCCTCTCCGAGAGCTCCTACAGATAGCTTCAATAACTACGCAACGCGACGTACATGAGCGTGGCATGCGTGTCTCGTTGTATGCGCCTGGACTGAGACCTGGGGAAGCAAATTATTCGTTTTTCTGCTCTTCCTTCCCCAGCCCTCGCCAAATGCTCAATTCTCCCGCTAGCTCGCTGCAAGGCGGCCCGGCGTGGGCATCACGAGCAACAAAACAAAGTGGCATTGTTTTCCCCACTGCGGTGGACCAGAGCTATCGGCGGCAACCAGACCAGACAGACTCCAGACTCCAGACTCTAATTCCTGTCAAGTCTGGTTGTAATTACGGAGCATGCGCACCGTTTTGCCCGTGGCCCGCCGAGTAACGGCTGACGGGAAGACGGGTTGTTTGGCAGAGCGCCTCGGAGGCAGCCAGCTGCCAAAATGCAACATCGTCTCACTAGCTCGTTTGTGGACAGAAGGAATCGCATGACATGAACCTGCTGACGTAGGTTATTCAAGACTGTGATTACTCAAGACTCAAGACATTGATTGATTGATCGATTGATAGGTACGTATGCAGGTACCTGGTACCTACCTAGGTAGGTAGCGGAAGGTTTCAATATTAGTGAAAGAAAAGAACCTGCCATGTTCTTTTCGTAGCAAAGTGCCTGGTCAAGCAAGTACTTACTACTGCATGTTCGAGAAATCACCCGCTGCATGTTTTCCACGCTCCTTCCCGCTCGAACTCGCTTAACATTGGCGTGCGGCTGCATCGCAAAAGTGGTATTCCGTAGACGGGGGTGGTCGTGGACCAGTTTAGTTGACCAGGTAGCTGGGTTTTCCCACCTCTCCCGCTCCCCCAGGGCTGCCTCGATCGGGTTCCCGTCAAATGTCGGCATCAGCCAGGGTCCTGGTCAAAGCGTCCTGAGTCTACGCCATCTGCCATTCTGTGCCAGGGAGGTAGGCCCCCACCCCACCGCTAATACGGCTGCCTGGTCTTCCTGCAACGGTCGCTCGGCGGCACCGATCTTGCAACCTTGGGGGTGCTTTTTTTTTTTTTTTTTTTTAAGTGTATGTATTCCGTAAATAACCAGTCAAAACTTTTTGTATGGCAGGTAGTTAGCATTCCTGACAGGGGATGCTGACAGGTCCGCTTGTACCAGGTACTCGCTGCTCGCATAACATCACCAGACTTCATCCAAGCAAGGGCTGGTCCGTAATAGTGCTCGCAACACACCAAAATGATGCAGCCTGCCCCTCCCTCATCCCCAAATCGGTCATCTTCTCATGGAACTTGAGCGCCGTCTTTGTCACATCTCGCCTGCGTGGCCAACGACACAATCCCTCGACACGACCTCGTCACTGCGCAGGAACCGATCCACAAAGAACTTGCCTGCTGCAGATCGCCCGCTCCCTGTCTACCTAGGCAACCACGTCAATGATTCATGTTCATTGTTGAATCACATCCCGAGCCATCACGGGTTCCCATTCTGCCTGCCCATTCTGCCCATTTGCCCATCAACTTATCCACCTTCCGCAGCCGCGCTGCCCTCCCTGCATGACTGATAATCATGACAAGAGGTCAACTGGTCAACTGGTAGCGGTTAATAGAGGCACGAACAAAAAGTGGCCTCCCCATTGCACTCACTGGCACTGACTGGTCCGGTACACATTGAACAACTACTCCGCTTGCTGGGCACGGCTGGCTCAGTGGCTCGTGATAACCATGAGCGACCAGGGCACGCGGGGGTCAATTTTATCGGGCCCTGAGCACCAGCAACCGATGCGGCAGCAAGGCTCGGGTTAAATTGACCACCCCTTGTTGGCCTCGCTCCTGGCCGACTCTAGATCTCTTCCATCTTTCCCCCCTTCCCCACCCCCGTTTGAACGTGCGCTGCTGCAATGATGTCAACAACGACGGGAAGCACAGAGAGCGTCTGCAGCGATAGCCTGGCTCCCCTCCCTTTTTCGTTCTCCGTCCGTCGAGTCAGAGCTAATAATATCTCAGCCATCTGGTTTGGGTGGCCCCAGAACCTCAACTCCAAATCCCCGGAGCTAACTCACGCGATGACTGCTCAAGCCAATCAACACAAGCCGCAGCCCACACAACCACACAATCACGATACGCCCTGACTTAATAACTCCATTATTCAAACATGGATCAAAAAGACTGAACCCGCAGTACGGAGTATTTTTCGTACTGAAGCAATTATTTCTTCAGCTGCGGCAGGGATCGTGAGGATCGTGAGCTTGCCAAACCATGCCTGAACCTGATTTCCAAACAGCTTCGCGTCCCCCTTTCGACGTCCAAGGGGCCTGCTGCAAACTTTCCAGCAATGAATGTGCGGCGCTGAGGAGCCGCTTTCGTGTTCCCGAACGGAAGCATGGCCGCACGACGAGATACCGATGGTGCCCACGCCGGTGACAGGATAACTACCAGACACCACGGGTCCACTTGCTGTGAACAACGGCTCTGCCCGTGGGCAAATGTGTAAACCTAAGGCGACAAGCAGGTCATAAGACCCACATCTGCTACGATACCTTCTGGGTACTTCCGAGCAGCCACAGCAGCTTCCTGGGTACCTACCTACCTACCTACCTACCTAGGTGTATACCTAGATAGGTACTTAAGATAGCTCAGAACGCATTTGGTGGCATTTCATATCACGGTTTTCGCGTGTTATTGATGACCTCTTCGATCCGGAGCTATTGGTTCTCATTGATCAACACTGCCGTCAAGAGCATTACGAGCGCCGCCTACGGAATAGACGCTCGTGCTAATTATCTGCCATGTGTGCAATGTACCTTGTTATACATCCGGAAATTGCTGGGATGTTTTTTTCAGACCGAGATTCGCATCTAAAATTAAGTGCCTCTCATACCGGCTGGTCCTGATTGGGCCTAATTCATGTCGCCTCACCACATTCAAAGGGATGGGATGGCCTTACTATTCCGTAGTCCCACCAGAACATCGTTAGCGAGGTTAATTGGGAAAGCGGGCTGATAATGGGTTTCTGTGACACATAGCTAAAATCGGTGGACGGCCGGTCCCATCACGGAGTGGCCAAGTTTCGTGACGAATCCCAAGTGAGAGGAGATAGGTAGCGGTGCCCATGAAGGCTGCCCTTTGAAGTTGTCTCAATGTACGTGATGTGTCATATTTGACTGCCAGGGAGAGGGTGGTGTGTAATTGCTCGCTCAGCGTGAGGGAAAAAAAAAAAAAGATGGTTGCGTTCTGGTTCTGGCTGTTATCTCTGTAACTGTCATAATGCCGCAAGAGTGGTTACTAACTAGGTTAGCTCATCACGCAAGTTTATCGCAGGTGCTGAAGGCGCCTAAGAAGCTCTCGAGCTACTATACTGAAAGACGCTCAAGATAAGTCTTGACTCCGCAACTGCCAGCCAGGTATGTTGCGCGCATTCACATCGTTGCGGGCACAGTACGGCTCTGCGACGCTGTTGAGTGGGAAAGGCATGGCGATGTCGCTCCCTCTACGTGGGTCACCACGTTTCCCCTGAACCCCCCATCCGCCCCTCATTTCATGTGATGTTTATTTTTTTTATCTTGCTTAGCGTTCGATGAAGCAGAAGACTTTTGTTTCCAAATATACTCGGCCTTGACAAGTGTCGGTTCCTGGTTCTTGGTGTCACTGGCGCATCCCGTGACGAGTCCAAGACGCGGCACCCGAGGTTCCCGAGGTTTGGCCACGTACAACGATCGTTGGTGATTCTTGTACTTGTACTGACTGTGCTATGAACCTGTGGCAGCAGCGACTGGGCCACGAATGAGCTACTGGTTTGATCGAGACTAGCGGGGCTCAGAGGTACATGAATTTGCGTGCGAACCTCCCTATGATCAAGTCCCAGCATATTCAAGTTGTACGAGGAGACTCATGGCAAAGATGGCAATTTGCGCATGTTTTAGACGTGCCTCGCATGTATCCAAGATGCTGTGGGTCGCGTCACTCTAATGGATACAATTTATGAAGGTGGAAATTGTGTTTGGAGAACAACTCTTTGACTTGAAATCGTGTGCAACCTCCTTCATAGTTAGTTGCCGCTCTCTGAGCAGCGCCACTGGACTCGTGCCCTGGCTCCCTGGCTCCCATGTAAGCGACAAATCATGGGTGAGTCGTCTTCCAGTGTGGCCGGTGAAAGGAAATGCCGTAGTCCAAGTACAAGCGATATCATACATGCCTCCATGTATTGCTGTGCGTTGTATTGAGGGTCATATTAACGAGAACCGTCTCTGAAACATCTTCGATGAGAAGAGAATCTAGTCTTACAAACAGTCAATCCATTGCTTATCCTGGTTGGAACGATTTGCCGTCGGGATAATTTGCAGCAAATGCGCCCGGAAAGGGAAATTTTGTCATGGCGATCCATCCACATAGGCTCAACCCGATACTTAGTTAATGCCTCTGAAACTTGGCTAACTGCGGTGCGCGACTCCTGGTTCTCATTTCGAGTCGTTGCGTTCTAATGCCCGCAGTGTCATTAGACGACATACAATATGTAGTCCAGTTCTAAGCCACAGTTGCCTCCAGGTCTGGTCCGGCTGAAGGCGAGCAGATCTTGGAAGCTGCGCCGCTGCTTATTTTCTTCGGTTCCATCTGTTGAAAGGGGGCCCGCGTGATGCGCATTTGCAGTGTTCCGAGATGGATAAGCGCTCTGCATGTAATTGACGCACGTTCTAGGGCTTTTGGCGCAGTGCGTCTGGCTCTGAGACCCTACGGGCTGGCTAGCTGTCGGCTTAACCAGCATATTGGATCTGTGAATAATCCGAGATCCATGATCCCGGTCAACCTCAATTCGACATCGCAACTTCCAAGTAAGCGAGGGTCCCTTGACGCCACCATCTCAAGCTTTACCCTATCCAGCTTGTGACTTGGCAGTCTGATGATCACCAGCTGTTCCTGGAAATCCGCCACCAACTTAGAGTGCTGAGGCTGAAGAAGCACCAAAGACTATGTCTGTGTTGTTCCATAAATATGAAGAACAAGGAGTCTATTCAAAGCCTTTTCACGACTTCGCTTCATATCTTTCCATCTATCTGCCCAATATCGAATTTCGAGCTTGCGCTCTATGCACGAGTCCTCGAAGCTCCTACCGACAGAAAACTGCATCAAGAATGGGACAGGTGCTATTTACTGGTGGCTTGGGTGCTTGTGAGCTGCAGTGTCTGTGTGGATTGGTGTAACACTCTCCCATCCACCACATGAGTGAGAGAAGAGGTCTAAACCAGATTAGGCAATAGGTCTCGGGGGATTAGTCGTCGCTAGGGTCTCTCTGATTGAGCAGGGCTTTCCGATATTCAAGTTTTTGGTCTTCAGACTGAATCTCTGTGACTCAAAGTATGTGGCGCTGACAAGCTCATAATTGGTTGGAGGCATTGCGTCTGTGGTAGTGGAAAATCCGAAGGTGTTGAGGAAAAGAGCCACCTACCAGCCAATTCATCACAAGGTTTAGGAAGAGTGATCATTTTTTCAATACACTCGGCACGTCATGCCTTTGCCTAATTGACCTCGGTTTTTTGTTAGTTCATCATCACAGTAACAAAGGGGGTGTGCTCTCTGTTAGTTTCACACGTGGCCATTCCCGTGGCCCTGCTGTTCTCTCTAATAGAGAGATAAGAGGCTGTGATGGACTCGACATTGGTAGAGCTCATACTCCGTAGCACCAAGAAGAACCAAAGAAACCATCACTCAATGGTTGAAAATAATTGTATATCAGGCCGCTCGTTGTTCTTCGACGCCTTGGCAACGAAGCACAATTCTGCCAAAGCTTTGTGCCGAAATTGTAGTCTGCCCCGGCTTCACCGCGGGGTTTGAGCAGAGGGAGACTGGGATCATAACGCCTATTATTTGGGCCCTCAGGACCATTGTCTGATCTTATTTGCCATCTCAAAATGATTTTTATGACAGGTAAGAGTTGTGGTGATCTATGACGTCCTAAGATGAGAACACGGGAAGGACGCCGTCCTCTTGTGCGTATGCAAAGTAAGTACGGGACGATGAGCAGGGGAGGGTACCAGCGCTCTGGACTGGCGGCCGTCCAGAAATACCCAAAGCTCAGAGACGACCGGCGAACAGAAGAACCGGAGACACTAGCCAAAGACACCAGAACTAGTTAGCAGACAGTTAGCAGACAGTTAGCAGACAGTTAGCAGAGACAGTCAGCAGTGACGCTCACCAGCGACGGGACCGTACCGCAGTTGCGGGGGGGAATGAATGAATCATGGAGCTGGCTTACCTGCTGTAGACCTGCTTGGAGGGCGCTCGCTCTCCGAGTGTCAAAAGAGTGAAGCCTCAAGACTAAATGAAGCGCAGCACCACCGCAAAGCCGGAAAGAGGGAAATGATCAGCAACGACTGGAGGACTCCGTCGCAGCTGGTGCTGGTGGCCAGCTTGAGGCGCGAAGCCGATGGTGGGAGCCTGGAAGGTCAAGTGGAGAAGGATAGCAGCCATGTGCCTAGGACTAGCGGGCTCGCGGGAGATGTGCTAGCCTGGTGGGGCGGGCGGCAGGCACCCTAGTTTTGTGCCAGACGGGCAAGAGCCACCCATCTCCCTCCTATCAGTTGTCAGTAGTTCCCCACCTTCCACACCCTCCTTCCACCTTTCAAGCGGCATGATCCAGCCCCGCTGGGCTAGTTGCGGCCTTCTTCCAAGTCTGGTACAATATTGCTGTCCATGTTCGTCAACCCAGTGATTTCTGACCTCTCTTGTCACGCCCAGTGCTGAGGCTGAAGCTGGTCCTCATCCTGGTTTCGTTGGCAGTAATACACTTCAATGTTCCATATTGACGTCTTCTGACGGATATGGAGGCACTCCATCCACATACAACACACATCAGTCACTTTTGCCGTCTGCCTATCAACTCGGCCACGCAGGACCCGTACCCTCAAACAGCCTGGCCTCTCAACCTTGGAACATCTCAGGTTCCCAATCCATCTTTGTTTCAACCAAGGTGGGCACGGCAACGCTGTGAGCGACGGTCAACGCTCCAGGCTGGTGTTGACTTCCATAACACTGATTCACAATTGATCCTCAGGTCATAACGAAAGAGAATTTAGCTAACACGGGCGATGGCTATTGTGGCTTTGCAACAACAGCATTACCAGAAAATTTAAGGCAACGCCAAGTTCAAGACTTGTTAGAAAACCAGCCGTAGTCCCAGGTATCCGTCCAAATTTCCGCAAATATCCCCGTGGTGTCTGTCAATTGGTTTGTGATGATTCAGGTCAGCCACTTGAACAAGTTTGACTTCCGACCCCACCTATATTTCTCAAAGCAGGCCAGCTATTTGGAAATTGGTCGGTACTTCTCATGGCGGTCTTCTTTTCTTCCTACTCGGATCTATCAAGGAATCATGTTCATGCGCGAAAAGCTCCGTCAGCGACGCTAAAAAAGGGCACGAAAATAGAACGAAGAAAAGTACCTGAGAAGTGTTCACGAAGAAAAGTGGACAAGAAAAACATCGCCAGCCTCGATCAGCTAAACCATACGATTCTGTTGCTGATATGCTTTACTACGTACCTCATAGCAAATTATTTCTGACGAAGGATGCCTCCACGACGCGGCACCCTGCCGCGTCGTGTCCGTTGCTTAGTGGGCATAAAATGCTTACACTGTTGTGTGTCATTGCATCGCCAGGCTCTTTGATGTGAGTACACGCAGTATTGCAGACACAGGACAACAACGGGCGACACAGGAGAACGCCTTGCAAATTTCATCTTAATGTCATCTTCAGTCTCGTGTAGATCTCACGAATGGCCGGTCCTTGCCAGGTCAGCAGTCGCAGCTCATGGCAGTCCATATTTGAAGCTCTAGAACGTGATACAGGATAACTGAATCCAATAAGGGTCACGCCTTCTCAGCTCTGAGCTGGGCTAATCCGAGCTATTTCTCTCACTAATGCGCCTTGATTGGGAGTACCTCGTAGCCTAACAACGTCTCGAGTTATACAGAAACCCTAGAACTGTCATTAGTGACGAGGCCGTAGATGGCGTTGTGCTGTGAAGAGACCAGGTTTGGGGTGTTGTCTCTGTCTTCCAACCCAACGATGTCATCCTCAGTCATCTCAGCGCTGCGACGCCGCCGATCTAAGGAGTCTACAGTACAGGCAGAGTTTGCTTGGGTCGAGAAAACTGCACCTGTTCCAGCAGCCAGCAAGTCCGGTACGGTACGCAGTTTCGTATCAAAGCTACCTATTCTTGAACATGATAGCGCAGCTTTGTCCCTTGCACCCCGGCTTTGCGAACTGTCACTCTGTCTCTCGCCGTCGTCTCTTCCGATCACTCCTTGCACTTCTCACCCCTTGCCACGGGCATGATACGGAAGATATCACTTTGCATGCAGACCCCAGCAGTCTACCCTGGCTCAGCTTGTTCCGTTATGGACTTGGCTTACTCACACCCCCTTGGGGTCGGTACCTTTCCCTACCCGCTTTGTGGGGACGGGACGCTCCTCTTCCTCAGCCTTGGGCGTGCAAACGAGATCGTGATACACCCCTCCGCGCACCCTGCAGACGGGCGTATAGGGGTATTCCGACAAGCCTCTTTGCTCGACCAGCTGTTGGGGTCATTTCTGCAATGTAGCTTTGTATGCAGGCTTTTGAGGCCAAGATCTTGCCTTCCGTGGGCCCTAAGGGCCCGCCCATGTACTGCCATCATTGTCGCCTCTATCGAAATCTTGTCCGCGATATCTACTCCAACCTTGACCTCAACGACTACAACAGGGACCCCCCCTGTCCATATTGAGACTTTGCGCGCCCCTCCTCGACTCATCTTGGTGCCGCACACTTATATATCTTACCTCCTCTCTACCTACTGAGGTTCCACAACACAGTTTACGCATATTCAACCTCACTATCTCCATTGCAAGGAAGACGGTTGGCTGTCTTGTCAACCGTTCGGGCGGACTTGTGCAAAATCGTCTCTCTACTAGTATCTGCAAGTTGATAACTCAGCTCGTTCAGCATCCTCTATCATTCCAGCAACAAGTTCAGGTTCCGCACGTACACCACGATGGCACTCACAGCCTCGGCAGCTCCTCCCAATTGGGGCCGCTGGCCGCAACAGCTTCCTCATGAGTTCGCCACGATGGAGGCACCAGCATTCATGTCTTATGACTCCCGAAGCAATACAGCGGCTCCTATTCAAAGACCAATGGCGACGCAGTATGTCGTCGCTCCTGCTTACACTGCAGCGCCCATGACGACCATGGACGCTCCACACTACCCGGCCCAGAATGCCTACACGACTTATACGGCATACCAAAGCCCACCTCCTTCAACGCCTGTAGGCTCGCCTTTTAAGCCTGGCCTTCAGGAACGCCATAATTCAATCTCAATGAGATCAGAGCCGGAAATCGATAGAGTTCACTCATTTCGCCATGGATCTAGACAAATGAGCAATGCTCGTCTGCAATCCCCCGCAAGAAGTGACTCAAACTTTTCGGTCGCTCGATCTGTTATATCCAATCCTACAGTCAACTCGAAGACGATCACATATAACGAAACTATAAATCCAGAGGATCGTGTCAACTTTGATACTGACGTTGACGAACTCATGAAGGCGATTCAGAATAAATCTGAGCAGGGCGACGGCGCCGGTCAGACTCTTACTCCGGCACACTCGCCTAGGGCTGGTAGCGGAAGTGTGCATATCCCAGCAAACTCTTGCCCTTCTGCATCAAACCAACAGTCAAAGCCTAAGAAGAAATGGGTCTGCGATGGTCCTAACTGCAACAAGCGATTCGTTCAGAAAACCCACCTAGATATTCATCGCCGAACTCATACTGGCCTCAAACCATATGTAAGTAGAATTCGGCTATAGTCACCTGAACAGCTGCTAAATGTGCAGTAGGTTTGCACCAAAGACAACTGCGGTCTGACCTTTTCGCAGCGCGGTAACCTTAAGGTACGTGTGTGTGTGTGTGTGTGTGTGTGTGTGTGTGTCAAACAGAGCAGTCCGTGTTTATTTGAACTTTTACGAGGTTGTTAACAATTGCTGGAATAGACTCACATGCGCCGCCACACCGGCGAGAAGCCCTACTGCTGCAGCATCTGTGGTAAAACTTTTGCTCAACGTGGCAATGTCCGATCTCACGAAGAAACACATAAGGGTCTGAAACCATTCATTTGCAGGCTTGATGATTGCAATAAGTCTTTCTCTCAGCTAGGCAACATGAAGACACACCAGAACAACTTCCATAAGGAGACATTGAAGGACCTCACGGCTATGTTCATAAAGTTTGCCCAGATGGGGGAGGTTCCTGAAGAGCACCAAGACCTCTTTGATTACTTTAAGGAGCACTACAAGAATAGCAACAAGGGTATCAAAGGCCGTGGAAAAGCCAGAACCGTCGCGGTCAGAAAGCCCAAGCCTAGTCGCCAACAGCAGGGTCCCACCCCTCCGATGGCCAAACTCTTTTCTCAAGCGCCTGTGCCCAGTTCTGCACCGGCCTATGTTCATCGCAACTTTGGCCTGTTCAACCAAGAGCATGGACATAACGCGGCCACTGGAATGCTTTACGAAGACGAGCACGCCCGTCAGATGGCTTTCACCAATCGCTTGTACTAATAGGACGACATGCTTACGATGAGACGACAGGGAGTCACGGCACCATGAGTTCTAAAGGTCCCTGGAGGTTGAGACCGATTTTTTTTTTCTTAGCGTCGATAGTGATCTTCCATGGCTGAAATGGACTTTTCTGCAACACTCAAAAAGGACGGCAAAACAAGAGACATTGAATGGATGCTTGGCGTAACCACTTTTCTCTGTTTTACTACGAATTACGCACAGAGTTCTCGCATACGAGGACTCGTGATACTGAACATTTGGGCGGCTTCTATAAAATCTCATTTTTTGCAAAGTTTTGTCAAGGAAAAAAAAATTAAATGCAACGTCGCAGCGCTTCAAAGTCAGTTTCTTGTTCTTGGTTCTTTTCTCTTTTTTTTCTTTTTTTTTTCTTCTCTTTTTTTTTGAACTGCAACGGCGCTCTATAATCGGCTGCCTGTCTTTATTGGAGCAGCAGCATTGGGTATGGCTTATGTGTCTGCATCTTCTGCAAAAATCGGATTCGAACAGTCCAAGAAAGGTGGGGCAGTTTTGTCTATTGGAAGGAGTATCTGGATTGGGTTATGATGCCCTCGGTGGGCTTTGTCTATCAGTTGGTTCCTGAATTTTGGACGGAGTCTCTATACGTGTCAATTTCGCATGCGAGGCTGTCTGAACAATAGTTTTCTGTTCGGAGGCTACATTTGTTTTGTTGTACACCCTTATGTCTTATATAACTGCTCCCACGGCATTCTTATACCACCATCTGTTATATCTGTTTCTGTATTCTCAATTATATCTGTTATCTTATGTATATAATCAGAGCTGGCTCTGTAGTTAGCACAGATTTAGGAAGGCATTGTTTCTTCATGCATAAATGACATTCTGAGTTGGTGACAGACATGTGTCTCGTTTTGGGGGGAGCCAAACCAGGGACATCAGAGCTACAGGCGAGCTTTAGCCAGCCGCTTCATGCAGAATGCTACGAAACAGCTGTTTTTATTCAGCTTGCAATTTTCTCGGAAGCTTGCACGATTTCACGCTAATGGTGATTTGTAGCCCCTGACTGGCCTGTGCCTGGGTATTTCAAAGGAAGACACATTGCGAAGTTTGGTACGGGTACCGCGCTACTGCACCATGCCCAGACATCTCATGCAAGGGAGGCATTGCAACTTGCATGTATGCAGGCGGATAAGCCTCAGCTAAACTGTACCGAATCGTAGAACCTCCGAGACTCCGAAACTTAACGGGCTGCCTCGCCCCCTTCCCTAGACGTGGCTGTTAAGTACGCATTTTGATGTAGTGTTTCATCCCGTACGCCGTCCTAGCGCAAAATACACCTTCCTGTTTTCTTTACGGGTTTGATTCTCTTCTAGCAAGCTGCGTTTGCGTGTAGCCATGGCATGTGAAAAGCAGCAGTATTCAGAAACACATTAGCTGCACTTCCTCTCCACCTGCGCTGTAAACATGGATGTTCCCCGCATATCTACTGTTTGACTCTCGTGGTTTTTTTTTTTTTTTTTTTTTTTTCTCAGAACACGCTCCTCCCTATCCACAGTGGCAAATGCTCTTGCAGCTGGCCATTTAGCCAACTATTGAATGAAGACTCGAATCATGGCCTTGGATTTGCTGTGCAGGACGAAGGTGGGGGGAGTGGATGTGACTGTATCCGAGACAGCGGCTTCTTTCGAAACTGCCTACTGTACCGCGGGAATAGCTGTGATTCTATATGCTAAAATAGAGCTGGTTTTCTGGTGGAACTGTCTGAGTCTCCCTTTACAACGCCGCACGAGGTTGGCAGTTAATGCCCAAGACTTGGCTGAGCGGTTGAGATGGAGTTGATTTACGAAGTGTCTCTGGAATCTCATGGGCCTTGGGCATTACAAGAATCTAGTACATACAACAAGTGGTGTGTCTGGCTGGACATGGAGGTCAGGGGTTTGGGGGGAGGGGGAGGGGGGGTAAGATGGTTGAGCAAAAGATAGCCACGCCAACTGGGAGGCGTTCGCACTGACGGCTGCAGTATTCCGTAGAGCCTAGGCTAAAACCAAGGCAAATATGTGGCGCGGCATTCGCCGTAGCTGGTTCGAAAGCAAGGTCCAGCCTTGCGGACCATGCCTTGTGTGTAAAGCGGCCCGGTCTGCTGCCATGTTCATGTTGTACGTTGGTAAGGAACGAGGAACGATGGCTGATGCGCACTAACTATCAGCCTGAGGGGTCGAGGCATGGACATGGCGGACGTTGGTGGTTGCGTATGACCAGGGGCACTGAGACACATTGGTTCCTCTTTCTGGTGACGGGCATGGTCTTGCTGTGGCCATTTTGCCTCTAGAGGACTCATATTCAAAGTGTACAAGAAGGATGGATGCCTTGTCTTCAGAATTAGATTGCCTCCGTTGCGGGACTCAGAGCACTTTTGTCGATGAGTGGCAACAACCCAGCGTTATTTTATTGTCTCACAGAGACCTGGTGTTCTTGTGACCGTCCTTAAACGTAGTAGCCCTGGCCGTGGCTTTGTCCTTCCTTGTTTGACGCAGTCCTTCACATGCCGAGCCATTGCTAACTAATGTTCAGATTCCTTCCAAGGCCCAAGACCAGCATCCGCAGAATATGCAACATGTGTTTGTAACTGATCGTGTATGAGCCGGCATGTGATTGGTGATTCTCAAAGCATAGTCACCGCTTCGTGCCGGTGACATGCCCCGGAGTTTGTGCTGGTGCGGTACTCTATTGAATCAAAGCTGCGTCGAATGCAACCAATTATTCGATTTTGGTGATTTGCGTAATGCAAAGCAGCTGCAAGTCTCGATTGTCAAGTCAGTAGGAGAGGGTGTGAATAGCATGGGCTGGATGATGTGGATGTCAAATGCACATTGTGCAGGATATAAGTGGACAAGGGGAGAGATTGCAGCGAAAACACGCCCTGCTCTTAATAACATACATGCATGAGCAGTTCTAGGATCTTGAAAATACCACCTGGCTACATGCAAGTCCTGTTTTTGCCGACCACAGCTCGAGTTTGTGACTGGGTAAGGCATTTTGCTCGCATTTGACGAAACAAGAAGCGGGACATGAAACAGCGCGAACAATCTTCAACGTAATTAGCATGTGCTATTATGTGCAAGAAGGACCGAAACCCCCCGAACATTTGAGGGTTTTCAAACACAGGCGTCTGAAGCATGGACCATAGCCCCGATAACACAGTAGCAGACAATGTTCGTTTGCTCTTATTCCTCAGGTCTTGGGCGACACCTTGCTTGGGGTCTTGGGGTCTTGGACTGAAGATAGCCAAGATCATCAGGGAGATGCGTCGCATAATGGTCTTGGCTCATCCTGAACAGCCGCTCATTCTAGATCCTGGGGGAGAGCCGCTTCAAAGTCGATGACGGACACGAGACGAAAGGGCTACTATAGTGGTGGCACTCGGTGGGCGAGACAACACAGCAGAAGCCTATTTCTGGCACGGTTGGTTGATTAGTAAAATAATGGGCTGCATGCTTGTCGAGCTGAGCAGCATCTGGGGATCGCTCGCCGAATGAAAAATGAAATCGAGGAGTCCACCTGCTTCGATCCGAGACAAAGTTCACAAAGAAAGTAGCATTCTAAACAGGCTGGGCCAAAGTAACAATCGGGAAATCTCCTCACGATGAGACTAACTGGCACAGTTCGAATAAGAGAGTGTCATGTAATTATGGGTTTTCTTTAAAATTAAAATAAAAATTAAGGCAGATCCTCGTTTAGATGTGGAAAAAAGTTTTTGGGGGGGGGGGGGGGGGGGATGGAAGGGTGTCTGGTCAGGGGAACTGGCAAGACGTATCCGACGTTTAGTTCTAGCCTCCATGCAACGTCGAGACGAACAAAATGTTATCGCCACTCTTCAACTCATAGGCTTCTTCTCCTTCAAGTTCCCAGTCGGCGTCATTGATCAAAACAAGGATGCCGGGCCGGCTGCATCGTGAGAAAGGATTATGTTAGTGCATACGCGATTCACATGATACATTGGCGTGCGCCCTCGATGGGATGGATGTCAAGCCAAGTAAGGGATGAAGGATTTAACCGGAGAGCAAAGGCACGAGGAACTTACAGATGATTATCGAGTATGAACAGCTCCTTGCGTGTATCTTGCATCACATCCCGACAAAGGTAGTCGATCAGATAGGCTATGTTGACTGGCTGGCCATCCTTGTCCTTGAGAGGGAGTCTAAGCGAGTGGTGACGCTGGTCAGAGAAGAGCATCTCTAAGCCACCGCTGTGAGGACATGAAGTCAGCGGAAGTTACGTATGATGATGAAGCAGGCAGTTGTGTTTGTTGTCTTTACAACAAGGCGCCATCAACCCGTAAATTGATCACAAGTACGTAATGGCCTGCATTTGCAATGGGATGTGTCATTGATGATGACATGACTCGCGAATATTCGCTGTCGGCTGAGAGTCACGAAATGTGATAAGACAGCAGATCTACTTACGAAAAGTCGACGGCGATGGTGAGTTGTCCGCCAGGCTCTTGCGTCGCCGTGGTGGTCATTTCGATATGTTAGTGTCACCCGACGAAAGAAGAACGAGAAGATGATTGCAGTCGTTATTAGCGTGGCTGAGAATCTTGACTTGCTCGGGCCGTGTCCGCCTGCTTGTCATTCGTTCATCTGAAGTCGACCCTAGTACTCCGTCTCCGTAGTATGGTACCTAGATAGGTAATTTGCCATGGCCATCCTTTCTGCCACGAGATCTGCAAGTGATGCCTGCTTGTGAAAAGCTTGCTTTGCCCTAACAAGGCAGCTAAGACGACGACTGGCAAGCCGATCGATGGTTTGGTAGACTGCAAGATACGGTTATATCTTATCGATAAGGTCTCGATAGGGTCTCGATAAGGTCTCGATCATCATCATGCAACTCTTGTGGTGTACACCCACTGTACAACTTAACTTAGCCAATCAGCTTCCAAGACGGACACAATTTTCAGACTCGCATCAAAAATCATGATCCAACGTCGTTGACATGAACACGAAGCAGGTCTCAGCAGAATACCTGTCGGTGGGAGCGAACAGACAGACCGCCGTTGCAGATTGGAGCACAACCGGACTGCTTGCATTCGGTGCCAATGTGAATATAGCATTATGGCGACCCGCGGTGAGTACACTTCGCGTTAGTTGGCTACGATGCGAGAAGCGTCGCGGCCATGAGCTGATTCCCCCGTCATAGCTTTATCCTCCAAGAGGTGTAGAAAATATTCTGGCCGGGCATAAGGAGACCGTCAAGGCAGTACTGTTTCTGCCCGAGGATGAACGGGACGCTGCGAGCTACATCGTCTCCGGTTCCGACGACAAAACGCTCATATTTTGGAGGTCAGATCAGGCCCGTCATGACTTTACAGCTGTTCAAACATCCTCCGAGCACACCGCGCCAGTGAACTGCGTTACTGCAGTGCGTGTCAACGGTCACCCGGCGAAATGGATTGTTGCAACAGGAGCTGCAGATGCAACAGTCAAGATCTGGTCTTTTGAGAACGACCAGTTGAATCTTCTCCAGTCCGTCAAAACAACACCGAAATTCTTTCCTTTAACTCTCTCCCTCAGCATCATTGACGGAGATGCCCTCATTCTCGCAGCTGCGGGCACCCGTGAGACTGTGCAAATCCTCACTGCTGATTTGACGGCCCCAACTATGGATTTCAGCGTGCGGGCTACTCTCCATGGCCACGAGGGCTGGGTTCGAGCCCTGAGCTTTACTAGAGAAACAGATAGCGACGATAGTGATCTGCTCCTCGCGTCGGCTAGCCAAGACAAGTATATCCGGATCTGGAGAGTGAAGAGAGGAACAGAGCTTCCCGCTCTGGCGGCATCTCGATCCGACTCTCTCAATGGGGCCTTTTTGCCTGGAAAGTCCCCATCGAACAAAGCCCATCGTCTTCAAGCTGCGGGGAAAGACTTCTCTGTCACTTTTGAAGCACTGCTTCTTGGTCATGAAGATTGGATCTACAGCGCCAGATGGCATACCCATCCTGGCGGCAAGCTTCAGCTGCTTTCCACGTCTGCTGATAACTCACTGGCTATCTGGGAGGCTGATCCAGCTTCCGGAATCTGGGTCAGCAACGCCAGACTAGGCGAGATCAGTAGAGAGAAGGGTGCGACAACGGCCACTGGCAGCACTGGAGGATTTTGGACTGGCCTTTGGTCCTCTGACGGAAACTCTGTTGCGTGTCTAGAGAGAACTGGAAGCTGGAGGCGTTGGGAATATGACTCCGACGTCGACACTTGGAAGCCTTGTGTAGCTATCACTGGCCACACCAAGGCTGTAACAGGCATTGCGTGGTCCAAGAACGGCGACTATCTCCTATCTACGAGCTCCGACCAGACATCTCGTCTGCATACCAGATGGGCAGCCACAGATGCTGGCACGTGGCATGAAATGTCGCGACCTCAGATTCACGGTTACGATCTCAACTGTATTGACTCACTTGGTGATTCTCAATTTGTGTCTGGCGCAGACGAAAAGCTCATGAGAGTCTTCACCCAGCCAAAAGCTGTTGCTAAAATGCTGAAGCGCTTGGCCGGATTTGGTGACGCGGATGTGCAGCACATGCCAGACGCGGCGAATATGCCGGTTCTAGGGTTGTCAAACAAGGCAATCGACACTGTTGACGACGATGAAGAAATTAATTCTGTTGATGATCAGAACCATGAGGCAATGAATCCAGCCTCTATTGTCAAAAAGTCCTACCTCGAGATGGACCATCCGCCGTTCGAAGAGACGCTCTCCAGACATACCCTGTGGCCCGAAGCGGAGAAGTTGTACGGCCATGGCTATGAGATATCTTGCTTAGCAGCGAGCCACGATGGAAAATTCATTGCCAGCGCTTGCAAAGCCAGCTCTACCAACCACGCTGTCATACGACTTTTCGAAACAGACAGTTGGACAGAGATCAGACCGCCGCTCGTGGCCCATTCACTGACCACCACGCGTCTGAGATTCTCTAGCGATGACCGATTCCTTCTCAGCGTGGGTCGAGACCGTCAGTGGGCAGTCTTTGAGCGAGACACAACCGAGGCAGCCATGTACAAGCTTCTTCAGTCCAACCTCAAAGGCCACAGTCGAATGATTCTCGATGCCGCCTGGGCACCATCGCCTAGTCCATTGTTTGCCACTGCAGGACGGGACAAACAGGTAAGAGTCTGGTCGTCCAAACAGCAGGACGATGGAAAGCTTCAATTTTCACAATCCGCAGCTTTTCCTTACTCCGAATCAGTAACATCTGTGGACTTCCTCACCAGAGATGTCGACGGAACTTACGTCCTCGCTGTTGGCACCGAGGCCGGTAAGAACCACATATATCTCTTGACTTCAGACGGCAGTAGTGTGACAGAATTGCCGCCTCAAGCTAAGTATGACCTCCAACCTGCAAATCATCGAAAATTTTCGAAACGACGTGGGCTAACACATCGAGTAGCCTGAGCTTGCCCAAGCCTGTTCTACGGATAGCATGGAAACCCGTCACGACGGCCAACGTATCAACAGCATATACGCTAGCCGTGGCCGGAGAAGATAGCTCATTGAGGCTATTTTCATTCGACGCGGCGTATTTTCGATCACAATAGATTTTAAATAAAACGACTCTATAAAGACAGGAACGAAGGGTCTCTATCATTGGTACAAGAAAGAACTGCTAAATAAAGACGGACTCTGCCATCCATTTTCCTCGGAAACGAATGCGACGTTTTGGACCGTCGGTATTGCATTCGTATTGCATTCAGTGTTCATTTTTTTGGTGAGACTGTGTCAGCCTATTCGAGCCCGATCACGGTTTAGATCCGTTCGGGCTACCATTAAAGGCTAAGAGATTCACCGTGTTAGGAGGCATTGTGCCAGTGATGGCACCCTTGGTAGCCAGTTCGACGATTCTGCGACAAGCACTCTTAGCCTTGATGCCCTCCACCGAGGCAAGATAGGCAGCCAGTCCGACGACGTGGGGGGTTGCCATGGAGGTTCCAGTCATACCGGCCTAAGGAAATGAACTTGTCAGCAAGGCCCAATTTTTTGTATGAATTACCCATATCGGCGCGGCTGGTAGCTTTCGTTCTTGGGAAGAATACTCACAGTGCCGCCACCGGGCATGGTGGACGTAATACCCACAGCTGGAGCATTGACGTCGATAAATCTACCATAATTGGAAATGTCGTATCTACTATCGTTGGCCTGAGTGCCGCCAACAGTGCAGATGGCTGGCTCTGAGGCCGGAGACTCTTCTGATGCATCGCGGTTCGCGTTTCCCGCCGCAGCGCCCACGAAATAACCCTTTCTCACGAGAGCAGCGACCGCGTCGTTCATAGACTGCATTCTTCTCTCAGCAGTCAGGCTGAGGTTGACAAAGACTCCCTTCGGGCAGCTGCGCTTAGGGGCGTCTTCGGCAACAAAGTTTACGGCATCGATGATGGCGGAATCAGGACCAGTGGCATTGCTGCTAAATACCTTGAGCCCGTAGATTCTGGTCTTCTTGGCCACGCCGTAAGTCTTGCTGCCCAGGATTCCGGCTACGTGGGTGCCGTGGCCGTGGTCGTCGCGGTCGGCACCGTTTATCCACGATTTTAACTGTTTAGCACGGCCTTCAAAGTCCTTTTGATAAGCATCACGTTAGTATGTCTTTGCTATCGTGGGGGGTGGGGAGGGTGTCAATATGTTCTTCGGTACGGCGCCAGCGGAGATATGCATTGAAAATTGGTGAGGCTCATCGTACACTATGGTTCTCATCGACACCGGTGTCGATGACATAGGAACAAGTCCCTTCGCCGGCCCTGTCATCATAAGTGTAGACTTTCTTGCCTCTGGTGCGGCTGGAGATGCGTGCCAGGCCCCAGATGGCATCCTCCTGATCGATAAAACCGGCAATGCTGGTGATGCCATCTTCCTCAACGTACTCGACCTAGGGTTTGTCACATTTTGTCAATATTTCATTCACAGGTCTTCGCAAAGACTTACAGGCTAATGAGAGGAGTTTTTTTTTTTTTTTCCCTTTGAAGATGTACTTACATCAGCATGCATTCGGACAGCGTCGAGGGTGGTCTCATCCATGGCCGAAGCGAAGCCTCGAAATGACGCGTCGTACACGTACTTTGGCTGGATGCCGAGCAATTTCATGGCCTTAATCAAATCTGATGCCTCGGCGCCCTCTCGAAACTTGACGATGTACTCGCCAGTCGTGCCGCTTCCCATGCGCAGAGGGACACGTTCGCGGCGCTGTATAGCAACAGCCAAAGCGGTTGGGAGCGCAGCAAGAAGGAGTGTTGAGCTGCGCATAGTGAAAATACGTAACCAGTATATCCAGGGTCAGATACCAACGGAAGAAACAGTGATAGTAAGGCAAAATATCTATGTAGAGACTCATCGCGTATATATGCCTTTTTTCTTCTTCTTCTTTTTGCCGCTATTATGCTACCTACAGCTGACCTTTAGTCTTCAGAGCTGGCAGCTCCCCCATCGTTAAAGAAATTGATAAGCATTGTCGATTACAACTCGTATCCCCCTATTGCAGGTCTCGGCCACAGGATCTTGTGAAGTATAGCGGACGCGAGTGGCTTGAAGTAACGCATTGGCTGAAGCACTACGGATACGCCACCAAGAATGTTGGTGAGCAGAGACTGGCATCTTCGTGACAAGGTACCGATCTCGAGCCAAGTTGGCCGGTTTGTTAGAGGAATCGGGTTCCGTGTTTGACGTCCGGGGAGTACATGATGGAGGAAAATGGAGAATGGGGGCTGAAACGGCAGAAACGGATCATCAAGCGCAATCGCCTGTCACCTTCCAAGAGTCGCAATCCACGATACAGATATAGTCCGCGAAGGGGACGGCCAACGGGCACATGGTCATATTCCCCATGGTATTTCATCAGCTTATGTCTCGGTAATATTTTTGGGCCGCCGGGAAAGAGATGCCCACAGAATGCGGCCCTCGTCTTCACAATACCTGGCTCTGGGAAATAAGGTTGCATTAATCTCCGCTCGAGAGAATCTTAGAGGCACAGAGGAAGAAGGGTGGGTATCTACACTAGCCATACACGCAATAGTTACGTGCCCACATCTCATAGTTCAACAACTTTGGTCCCAGGTCGTTGGGTTAATTTGTTGCCAGACGGGCGGGCATTGTCCTCATTCATCTTGCCATGTCCGGGTGCCAGACAAACCTCGCCTCAGCACTGACCTGAACATGGATGATTACGGATTAACCAAATAATGCCAATTGATTGTCTGCGGGAATAATTCCCTCACGTGTACTAGGTTGAAATTCCTTGGTCCAGCGAGAACATCAGAGCAGATGATATATTCGATGTTCTTACGGCGTGGGCAGCAGTCGAATGCGCCGTGACCCCATCACGCCGCATTTAAATTTATATTTTTTGTGGGAAAAAGATGTAATATCAGCTTGTCCTTCCTCCAAGGGTTGCCATCTCATAGATCGATACTATGGTATCACGGCGTGAGTATCACGGAGAACCAGGCATATCTCGCTAAATCTCAACATGCTAGTAAGGTTCAACGACTAGCGACTTCTCTCGAGCCATGGACAAGCTCGAAGTACCGGTCATCATACTGGCTTTCTAGAATACAAAAAAAAAAAACAAAAAAAAAACAAAAAAAAAGTTCGTCGGTAATTTCGGTCGGGCAAAATCGGGTGTGATGGTACATACTTTTGACGGCCCAGGTGCTAGTGTTTGTCGAGCACGTTTAAGCTACGAATCGTCCAACCAAAAAACGATGAGGCAATTGTGGGCAGTTTTGAAGGCCCCAAGCACGACATGGAGGCTACCAGGAGAACTCCTGTACCCTCCTAGCTCGAAATGTTTAGAATATGGAGAGGGCATTCTGTCGGAGCTGCGCCAGGCTGGCAAAGCATCAGAGGGCGATGGCTATTCGGTCAGCACTCCGGAACGCACAAAGATACAACAAAGCAAGGGGGGGGAAGGCCAAGGCAAAACGCCCTCTTATCACTCATCACGGATGGCCACGATTGTGTTAAGTTTGAGCCCGTCTAAGCCCAGCGAAGCTAGCGGCGGACGGCACAGAAGATGTTGCACGACGAGCGGATGTAGCCGCGCCACCACCTTTTCATACCCCGGCCGCAGAAAGTCCGGATGGGTTCTAGTTAGACAAGAATTGTCTTCGGCCCGCTTGCTCTGGGAGTTTGGGCTGGGCAGATCGGGCTTCGACATCTTTGGAAATCCATGATGCTGGTTGCCCAAGCGGACGCGGGATGAATCGCCAGAATTCCCATATAAGTGCCCTACCTAGTACAACCACAAAGATAGATAATGCAGCACGCCAAATCATCTGGTTTGATCATCTGATCTCTTGAAATGCCATCAATATAAGCACGTTGGGTGTCGTCTATTCTCAAGCTTGTTCGGAGACATTCATGCCCATCAGACTCCTACAGAGGCTAAACTGTCGTCTTGTCGTCAAGAGCAGCAGTGTCGGACTAAAAATGGCGAGAAAATAAAAAAAAAAAAAAAAAAAGATGAACTGATGCTCCCAAACTCTACTACATGCTTTCTTGTCTGCCCCGTGTTTAAGAGTGGGCATGTATACACTCTTCCGTTGACTCAGAATGGTTCGAGCAACTGCGTCATGGTTCTACTTTTTAAGACAACACAACACATACGCGTGGCAAGTCTTCGTCCCGATAAAGAAGGCAATACAGCAATGCAATACGTGTGGAATCCACGCCATGGTAATTGATGTTCCGACCAACTAGATGTGTCTGCCATAATTTGTCCAAGAAGCTCGGAGATGAACTGCTCACAGGAACGTGAAATACGTCGCGGACCGTGTTAAATGGAAGGTAAGCAGAGACTCCTTCGTCTCCTTATCGGTGCGAAGCAGGTCATTTTGCTCGTAGCGCCAACCCTTGACAAAAGCTAGTTGGCGAAGAGCAGCAGGAGACGAAGCCGTTAGTTATCCGGTCGCTCGTGCCGTGCCGTGCCGGAATGGAAAGATCAGGATCAGCCCCTTTCAACCTTTCGTGTTCGTCCTCGCGGGTCAACTGTCGAATATGCCAGCCAGCATCAGGATCGTTTAGATTGTCCAATGCCGAATTTCGTGGCATATCTCCGCGGGGAGGTTCTTCCAGGGAAACGATGAAAGCGGTCGCCATGTGATGCGAGATGCATTGCAGTATGAGGGCAGATTCGTCCGAGGCGACGTGACGTGCCCTGAGATACGCATCATAAAGGTTCAAACCCGTGTGCGAGAAATGCAAGCCTTGTTCAAAGCACTTTTTGAGAGAGTGAACAATCGGTCAGACATCTCGCTAGGGCACTTTTAGATCCTGCCTCATTGTCCATGTGTAGATGTTGACCGTACGGTCCCAGTTTGCCCGCCAGGACACTCGCGAACTTCTTGAGTGGCACATTCTGTTGACAGGACATACATCGAGCGTCTTTGTAATTGCTTCACATTCGGTACTGTTCGCTTCGCTCAGACCACGATGGCCCGATGGTGTTACGTCTGAGCCACAGACGCATCCATTCCCCCGTCCCGCCACGAGCAACAAGCCCACGACCGCACACCAAATTCAGACCGATAAAGCGATAGCCAGTCGCCGTATTAAGTGTTTTTTTCACCCTATCCACATTAGTATTAAGTAGGTTCCACAAACGGGTCAAACTCAAAGCCAACAGAAATCCCAAAACCAACATTTGAAAAAAAAACGCCATTGTTGCCCTCTTATGTACATCATCATCCAGACAACATATGCATCTGCCTCTTTACAGATCTCTGACAAACCCAACTCACAACGTCATGACCTCGCACTCCTAAATCCCGTGTGCCGACCTCACAGCTCCTTCTCAACAGTCTCAGCAACAGCCTCCGTAATAGCCGCAGGAGTAGAAAGCGCCTCTACCACACTCGCCGACACTTCCTTCATGGCTTCATTCGCCACGGCAGCAACGTTTATATGCTCCCCTTGTATGTAATACCACGCTCGGCCGGCCAGGACGGTAATGTGATGTGGGAGGTAGAGGATTGCAGCAATGAGAGTCATACTAATGAGGAGGAAAAGGACCGAGTCTGGAATTGATTAGCAAGTATAAGATGCCGTGCGCCATCACAACTTAACAGAAAAGAAAAAACCCCATCTGCCAGCAACAAAAAAGGAGGGATTGAAAGGTTTCGGCATGGTGTCGCAAGGGGTCGAGACGAAAAGCGCTGGATCGGCACACGTACAAATGACTGATTTCTCCCAGGACCGAAACATGTTCAATGCAAAGGTTACCTCAAAGGTGTACTGCTTCTGGCGCAGCCACCGTCGAAAATCCGCGGCTATAGACATGTCGGTTGCGTCGGAGAAGTGAGAGGCAGGTAAAGAGGGATGAAGGCACGAGTGCACTTCGATACTGAGAGAAAAGAAAAGTCAAACTTGGAGATTTTCAATCGTGCGTAACTGAACAAAATACTCAGTACGACGGGTGTTGCAGAGTGTTGGAACAACTTTGGCAGAGTTGATCAATGACGAGACCCTGAATTATCGAGTGCCTCAGACAGCCATGCCAGGGGATAAGATAAGGTAATCTCTTAGAGGCCGAGCTGGCTCCAACGCGGTACCGACGGGGATTATGCACCAATTAAATAACGTCTCTAAGGGGTACTTCTTGTAAGCAGTGACTTACACTATAATAGAAGTACTAGCAGTATCTGCATCACACCACAGTATATACATACACCTAGGTAGGTAGGTACCTACCTAAGTCTTGTATCTGCAGTAGCTCTACTTGGCTCGTTACTAGTAATATAAAGGTATTATTATAATAATTTTCATTAAATACTTTACTTATAGCCTACAAGGCTTAATTTATTATTATTACTACCAAGTAAAATTGTTACTTAATGTAGAATAATAATTTTAAAGGCTACTTAGTTGTGGGTTAAAGATACCGCGTTGGAGCCAGCTCGGCCTCTAAGAGATCGCTCTTTTCACGTTAGCCTAAGGGCTGTTCAGCTGAAGTTGATTGGCTGGAAGATAAAAGTAGCTCCATACAATTCATTGTCTCCACTCCATGCGACGCAATATAACAGATACTACTATTACTACGGAGTATCATGAAGCTACATTAGGTACATACACGGGCGACAGATTTCACCACGCATCCTACCCTGAGTGTTGATAAATCTGGCCCGTCGTGTACTTTGTAATGCCCTCGAAACGGCAAAAACGGTAAGAGTGCTGACTAATTAACAGTAGCTTAGTAAATCTCGGCGTGAAGGAGTCTGGTGCCTTTTTTTTTTAAACCAATCAGAGGGAAGTAGAAGTAGAGGTGGGCCACCCCCGAGGCCTAAGTTTGTCACGTCCGCCAAAGTGCCTCCAAGAACACATAAATTATATCCTTGCGCGACCCCAAAAACCCGACACCAATGCTTCGCTTCTTAGCTCCCTTGCGGCCTTTGTGGTGCTGCATGCCTGGCCATCACTTGGTCACAAGACCGTTCACATGCACTCCAGATCTACTCAAGAAACTTCCTCCCCGCCCCAAACCTCCGCCAGAGGAGGAACTAGAAGAGAAATTTATAACGGGAAGTGGTCCAGGTGGACAAAAAATTGTAAAGCGTACATCTACTTACGGTACCACTCTGTCCAAATTCCAGACCAATACTGACCAGCTGCCAACCGAACTGCAAAGAATAAAACCAATTCGGCCGTTCAATTAAAGCACATCCCGACAGGCGTCGTAGTAAAGACACAATTGACCAGGTCGCGAGACAAAAACAGACAACTCGCTCGCGTCATCCTCGCACGAAGACTCGACATCTTGGCCAATGGAGAAGAGAGCCGGGACTATGTTGTTCGAGAACACTTTCGAAAGAAAGCTGCTAGTGCCTTGAAGAAGAGTCGTCGGAAGTACAGGCAGATAGAGGAGGAAAAGGCCGCCGCCGCCGCCGCCGCCGAGGCATCTGCGGTGGGAAAAGAGTCGTCAGAAGCACAAGCAGATACAGAAGGACAAGGCCGTCGCCCCGAGAATTACGGGGTGAAAGAGCCTTGGGAGGAGGGAAAGGCAAATAAAGGAGGGCAAGGCTACCGTCGCGGTATCCATGATGCACAAGTCAACCATGGCAACAGAAGATGAGTCAAGCGCAGAGCCTATGCATGATGCGATCGAGACAGATGCTACCAACTTGGTGAGGAGATTCGGACATAATACCAGACTGCGCGTGATTCATCCCCGTTCTATACCACCAACCGTTCATCACCAAACATACTAAGCACTTCATGTGACGTCGTTACATTACTTCATTTGAACGAGTCTAGAACGCGAAGCAAAATAAAAAGTATTTGGTTTCATCAAGCTCTAACCCACTAGGCCCGTATTTCCCATCCGGTCATAACGCACTGTCCATTATTTCCCCTCGGAGACAATAGACGGCCAGCCTCCATAATCCTATCAAAAACGTTTCGTAAATATGACACCCCGACAGAGATGCTCGGAAGGCTGAGAAGGATTCGCATCGGCCGCAACCTCCTTGATCTTGGCGTGAGTTGTTGAAAAGTGGGAGGTTTCGGTTCTGAAGCGTCTGCTTTGCTATATTAAGTTTATTGTCAGATACTGTTCTGGAACTCATCCATCATCAGAAGTCGTTACCTTAGAAGCACTTGCGGTGGACAATTGAGGGACCGCTCTCGTCGTACTCCTGCTTGGAAATCCACATTTGCTGGAAGGTAGACAATGAAGCCAGAATAGAACCACCGATCCATACAGAGTACTTTCGTTCGGGAGGGGCAATGATCTTGACCTTCATGGAAGAAGGAGCAAGAGCAGTAATCTCCTTCTGCATACGGTCAGACAGACCGGGATACATGGTGGTACCACCAGACTGCGGAGATTATTAGCCAATGAATACATAGTTGATGTGGATTCCATTTCTTCTCTCGGAACATACCGTGACGATGTTGCCGTACAGATCCTTACGGACATCAACATCACACTTCATGACAGAGTTGAAGGTAGTGACGTGGATACCGCCCGACTCGAGTCCCAAGACAGAAGGCTGGAACAGAGCCTCAGGAGCACGGAATCGCTCGTTGCCAATGGTGATGACCTGACCATCAGGAAGCTCATATGACTTTTCAAGGCTGGAGCTCTGGGAAGCAGTTTGGATCTCCTGCTCGAAGTCAAGAGCGACGTAGCAAAGCTTTTCCTTGATGTCACGAACGATTTCACGCTCGGCAGTGGTGGAGAAGGCATATCCACGCTCAGCCAAGATCTTCATCAGGTAGTCAGTGAGATCACGGCCAGCCATGTCGACACGGGCAATGGCGTGAGGAAGAGCAAAACCTTCGTAGATGGGGACAACGTGGGTGACACCATCACCAGAGTCGAGAACGATACCGGTGGTACGACCGGAAGCGTATAGAGAGAGGACGGCCTGGATAGAGACGTAGAAAGCAGGTGCGTTGAAGGTCTCGAACACAATCTGAGTCATCTTTTCTCGGTTGGACTTGGGGTTGATGGGAGCCTCGGTAAGCAAGACAGGGTGCTCTTCAGGAGCAACACGGAGCTCGTTGTAGAAAGTGTGATGCCAGATCTTCTCCATATCATCCCAGTTGGTAACGACACCGTGCTCGATAGGATATCGCAGGGTGAGTATACCACGCTTGGACTGGGCTTCGTCACCAACATAGGAGTCCTTTTGACCCATACCGATCATAATACTATGGGGCATTGTCAGAATCTTGTTCACTGATATATCCCGTCTCTTGTGCGCGCACGAGCGCCGCCATCTGGTTGGCGCAGAATCCAGGCCGTACTAAAAATTGGTAGCCATGGCGCAAAAAAACAAAGTACTTACCCATGGTGACGGGGACGACCGACAATGGAAGCTATCGCAACATATTACCATTTCTGTTCCTTAAATTGGTATGCGGATGTGCGTGTCCGCTAGTCAATGATCCCACAAAGAGCTACGTAGCCCATACGGGGAAAAGCTGAGAGGGAAGTGGGGTACTCACGGAAAACTGCTCGGGGAGCGTCATCACCAGCGAAGCCGGCCTTACACACACCCGAACTACCATCGGGTCAGTTGTCTATCTCCTATGCATGATAAACTCTCGTGGATGCAACCCAAAGGCTGCAGAATACACCCTGCCTCAAATGTTGAGCTGAAGACATGGCATGGGCCTTTACAATGCTGTTGCTCGCGAGGTCGGTGAGAGAGCGGGGGTCGCGACAGGACAAAGCTTACCCATTGTCGAAAACGAGAGCGGCAACTTCTTCTATACGCACAAATATATCAGCGACGTGTTTCAATGCGATCAAAGCTTCGTGGTGGTGGTGATGATTTAGATAATGATGCTTGCGCATTGTTGCACGTCGAAGATGAGAAACCGTGGATGCAAGGACGTACCCTCCATAGTGATTGATGAAGGTAAAAAGCTGTTGAAAACAGAACAAAAGAGTAAACGTTTTAGTACAAGATGAAATCTAGCGAGATTGGGTAAAGGGTACGGATGAAAGCTCACGAGATGAAGGAAAGGACTGAAATGCGAAGCTATGGTAGAAAGAGTCGGGAAGGAGACTCGGGGCTTCAGAGAGTATTTGGACGTTATTGTGGGTTGAGGTTGAAGGAGGAGGAAGAGTGGAAGGGAGAAAGGAGGAACCTTGAAAGTCAACAGCCCCAAGCCCCATACCCCCTTGTCGATGAGTCCCACCGCACACGCAAAGTTGGATTGGCACTGACACTGACACAACTTGAACTTGACAGCCTGCCTGCCTGATGAGTACGATTACGAATGATGCATCGCACGGGTGGATAGTTAACCAGCTACACCAGCCGACTCTGGCACCCGCCTTCTCGTAGCACACACACCAGAGGTAGGCAAAACCGTCCACCTGAGGATGGGTCGACTCGTGTCGATGGAGCTGGCTGGGCTTATGGCGAGGCCAACAGCGCCAAAACAGCCAAGCGTCCCGGCTTGCTGCTTTAATAGGCCCATGCACGTATGATTGATGATTGGCTGGTAGCGACGGCTGGGGACAAAGTTCGCGTCACTCTGTCGCCATTGTCATCGTCAAAACATTCTGTCTTCGCACCTTGCATCTCACATCAGAACTTGATGTAAGGGAGTGTAATTGTAATATTCTATTAGATGTTTAGCGGTGGCTTCGCGCAATCTACGGCGCGACTGCTCATCTGAATTAATCGGTTGCTGTCAGCACTCTGAGCCACCATCGATTTGTCAGCTTCAGCACCACCAAAGTCGGATTCGTTTCAGTCAAACCATTTAAAACGAAACAAACACACCAATGACGAGGGTTTCCATGATGTAATACAAGGGGGACGATTGGGGATGAGAAGCAGGGACAGCAATTCGGAAGGTGCTCCTCACGTCACTTTCCCAGGGTTACATATGTACAATATATGTGCAATATATGTGCAATCTCAGCCTTCCCTCTTCTCGTCTGCAGCCTCCTTCTGATCCGATTCACCAGTGGCGAAAGCACTGACGAATTCTATCAACCTGATTTCACGAGTGATCTCTTCCATGCGCTCAAGTCAGCCTGTGCCGTGCCTTTGGAGCCAGAGACAACGTCCTGTAACGCCAAATCTGGTCAGTGACCCATAGAGAGCATCAATTCCATAGTTGAAAGCTTACCATTTCCTCCCAACGTGAGTCGCTTTGTTTCTGGCACAAACAACCAGATAAATCCTGCGCCTAAGAATGTTAAGATGCCGAAGAGAATGCAAGTCCCGTAAGTAATTTTGGATAACATCTCTGGCGTTACTTGGCCCATGATGAAGTTGTTCCTATGCAACGTATCAGTCGACAAGGGAATCTTGAAATCCTACCAACGATTTCTTCTCAACTTACATCCAGTTACTAGATTCTCCTCGAGAGACACCATATAGCGAGATGACAGTAGCCAGATTTCTGCCACAATGATCCAAGCACACGCTCCCCATGAATAACCAAAATGAATGACGAATAGACAGACCATGGCAATTGCCGCCCAGCCGGCAGCAGGGGTTTCCGGGAATTTATCGCTGTATTAGCCGAAAAGACCAGTAATGGCAATATGACAAGCGGCCATGCCCAAGGCGCCAATGGTAAGCATCGGTTTGCGGCCAATCTTGTCAATCCACAATACAGATGGTATGGTGGCAATGAACATGATAATACCGACTACGCCTGTCGCCAACAGAGACGTCGTGTTACCGCTGAGTCCTAGCTGTTTGAAGATGGGAGGTGCGTAATACGGAACCGCATTGATGCCCGTCCATTGCTACGGTTGAATGAGCGAAAAAGGTCTCCAAGTTACGCAACAGATCGACAAACCTGAAAGAACATGGTCTGTGTTGCAACCACAACACGCTTGAACATACCTCGGCTCTGAAACAATGATTGTATGGCTACGAAATGCAGCTTAAAAGTATTCCAGGCCGTCTGTTCCTGTAGGTGGGGAAAATGCTCGGCAGGTTTGCGCTTTTCCAACATGGATTACACCTTGATCTCGAGGAACTTTAGCTCAACAATTTCATAGTCAACCGACAGACCTCGAAGGCTAGCCAAGACTCTTCGAGCTTCTTCTTCTCGCTTGTGATGAATAAGCCATCGGGGAGAGAAAGGCATGAAAATCATACCGAAGAATGGAATGAGTGCTGGACCTATTTCAAGGCACACAGGGGAT